>SNQJ01S0289777.1:0-10810 GCA_010110895.2 Picea sitchensis | reverse complement strand
TGATCCAACAATCTCCCAAGTAATCAAACCATTGGCATCAATGACAAACCATTGGCATCAATGAAAACATGATCCAACAGTGGCCCGGACCTGCGAAGGTGAGGTAGGAGGCAGAACACCCCTAGTAGTGGCAACCATAGAGGGAGTATGAGGACTCCTTGATGAATTAGCAGCATTTGCTTCCATCATTGCTTGCAATATTATCTGACTCTCATGATGCATTACCCTTGGAGGGGAAAGTTGTATCAAAAGTGGCATCGAAAATTCAGTGATCAGAGGGTTGTACGGATCGAGAGCTTATGCTCCAAGGTCAGAAATAGTTGGTTCCTCCAGATACAAGTGTTCTCCTCTTAGACTTGGTTCAAGTACAGTTTCTTGTGGCCCGATCACCTCAAATGACCCTTCCTAGTCAAGTCTTCGCCTTCACAGTGGCGGTGGTGGCTCCAAGTTAACCGACGACAGGCCCAAAATCCTTCATGACCGACGGAGCTCTTGATATTCCACTGTGAGAAAATCAATGACACACTAAGGATTTTCTAATGCTGAAGACCAAAACACACACTAAAATAAGTTCCTATGAGATATAGTAAGAAAACCACTATAACTAGTTCGAAGAACAGTTACACCAGCCAACACTAGAGAAAATTATCGGTGCAAGTGAAACTCGAACATGGAAGCACCCTATGGGTATACTCTGCAAAGCGTAGCCCGATGTCTATCCTAGGTACCATGGTATACCCCCGCAGTCACCTATGTAAGTCCCTGAAAGAAAGGCAACTGGGTTGTCATCTCATGAACAATTATTGGGCGGGTATAATCGACAGCTGGGTGGACCGCAATGAGCAGGGTATCAAGCCTAAAACCTATCGAGGGTATCGAAAGAAAGTGTTCTGGAATATGACTGAGGACCTCAAACGGATTGGAGACCCATGAAGCTCCATGGAGAATGTGATCAAAAAAATCCCAAGATAAGTCCTCTATATGCGTTCCCCACTACACTTGGTATGACTTTGGAGGGGTTATCTCCGCTACCTTTCCGCATACGACCTCATGTTTAACCCCTATGTTAGAGTGGGGTCCTGGATAATTTCCAAATTATTGGACTTCTACACTCCCTAGCACAGACTCGTATGTTTGTTTTGTAGCATTGAAGAGTTTCCTCTCCAACCTAAACCAATGCTCTAGCCTAGTCTAGTTAATGGACCCTACAAACATAAAATCTAATTAATTTTAATTAATCGTTAATTTTAAGTGGTTTATCTTAAGTCAAAGGAGCGGAAATGAAATTGGTGGTGTTTGTAAAGAGATGAAAGAGAAGAAAAAATTGTGGAAACAAAATTACTTCTTTTTCAAAAGATTTGCAAATTGAAAACTCTTTAACCAACTTTTCTAATTAACTTCCTTTCCAAGATATTTTAAAAGAAAAAACCTAAAACTGGATTTCACTCGACTACGAGCTACTTAAGGTCCTAAGTATTAAGTAAAGAACTTAAGAAAGTGCTCTTCTTCCTCACAACTAACCTAACTACTTAACCAAACAAGAAAATTTTATTTTATTTTATTTTATTTTATTTTATTTTATTTAATTTTGTGCTTCAAAATAAGAAACTTGAAAATGATTTCTTTTATTTTCTTCTAAAGCGAGTAAAAGGGAAAAGTGAAGACAATTCAAGTCCCAAGAAAATGACTTATGGTCTACTGCGGACCGTAGGGAGTCACCGAAGGAACCACAAAGACTAAAACAGAAAAGACTCACAAACTCATCCAAACCCTTTCAACAAAAACACAAGCAATCTTGAAAGATAAAGGAATTGACGTCGAACCTAGACTTAAAGATTGTAACTATAGAGACCAATACTAAATCAAGAAACAAATGAGAAGTCAGACTTCAATCAGGGAAGAGGATGACTTCCACTTCTTAAGAAAAAGGTTTCCTGACACAGGCACACTACTGACACTTAAGCATCATGTGTATGTACGCGGGTTGTCCAAAGGTAGGGAGCCAATGTACGCATGATGACCCACTGTAGATAGCATACACCTCTGTAACTTCTCAAAAAAAATAAAACTAACAGTCAAGCCAACCAGGAAGGGAGTACTGGTATGGCAAACCATAATCCCTTGAAGACTCAATAACTTACATAGAACTCAAAGAGGTAATTAAACCAATTAAAACACCCAAAAACATCCCCTAAAAACCCTAGAGGCTCCCCAATATGGTTTTCAATTATGTTATAGCGGGAAAACCCCCCTATGAACTACACTAGGGTTCAATCGTGCAGGCATAGCTAATCATCTAAAGTCTCCTAATTTTAACAACTATCCCGACAATATCCCACATTCATGCATAAAATACAAAGTATAAGGATATGGTAGTCTTACCTTAAACTCCGCGTCTGGTGTCAATTTTTTTGCGTTCAATTGCTTCTCGACTACAAGTCTCCTCCCAAGGCTGACTTGCATTCACCAAAATACAAACAAGAAACTACGAACATGCATCTTATATATGAATCAGTGGTTTAGATATCATAACAAAATTTAAATCAAATACAAATATTGAACACATCATATGGTGGGATGGAAAAAGTACTGCTTTATATTAATCTCACAAAGTCACTTACAAAATGAGATCGATGACTACTCCTCAAACCCAGTCCTAATATCCTCCTCACTAAGCTCGAACTGCTTCCACGTATCCTTCTTCTCTCACACTTCTCTCTAGAGAATGGGCATAGGCTTATGAATAAGGAAAAAGGCAAGAATAGGGAATTCTGGCTCAAAACTCACAATGTGGCAGCAAATTCTTGGGGGAAGGGGGGAAAGTGAAATGGATAGAGTTTCACTATTGCTATGTTTATCTTTGGAATGAGAACCCAACACATCCTTTTATATTACAATAGGAAGGTTATTCTTTTGGTTGACGGGCTATAGGCAATGGATTAGTTGGGAAACTACCCAATAGCCCGTAATCTCAATGAATCCCTTGAAACCTTTTATATTTTGCAAGTTTTTTGGGCATACACGGAATGTAATGGTGCATATAGAATACGTACGTGAGAAATAGTGGTGCAGGGAATGTACATCTTCAAAAATAGTGTTTTTAAGAAGAGTTGTTCAGTGTTGTCTTTGCAAAAATAGTAAGTACGACGGCGTGATGCCATGTATTCATGTATGGTGCAATTTAGGGTTATAATAGGGATATTGTTGGAAGATTGGTTGTCATTGATGTCAATCTTATAAGAATCCCTAAATAAAATTCAAAAATCCCCTAAAAGTGATGATGATGTGTCCACTTGAAGAAGCTTTGAAGAGCCTCGTAGGAGCTTTGACATAAGAGTATATAACTCCAAAGTGTTCCCCTTATGGGATAGATTTTATGCATGGATATCACAATATGAGATGAAATGTGGTTGTTTCCACATGCCCACTTTTAATTGTACACAAATGAAGCCTTGAAGGATCCTTGAAGAAGCCCTAAAACCAAGTGAAGAAGCCCCTAAAGTCAAATGAAGAATCAACTAAAACCAAGAGAAGAAACCCCTAAAGCCAAGTGAAGAATCCCCTAAAGAAAAGATAAAAATACCCTAAATCCAAGTGAAGAATCCCTTAAATCCAATAGAAGAATCCCCTAAAGTAAAGTAAAAAATCCCCTAAGGTCGACCATCCTTAAGGAAGAGGTGCGACCCAAAATTCACAACCCTTGGTCACACCCCTTGATGTGGAGAAGACTCATATAAATAAGAGGATCTGCATTTGTAATTTGGATCACACCAAGTATACCTATCCAAGTAAGAGGAGAAAAATTAATCCTAGAGGACCAAATTTCCAAGGGAAGATGAAGTGAAGAAGGGTGTAGTATTCCAGATATAAAATAGTATGCAGAACATAAATATTTTAGCTAGAAATGGAAGAACAACAATGATATAACTAAACCAATACCAAAATAATACCAGCATAACACCAAAGAGACCACCTTGATTAATTATAGCAATGTTCACTTTCCTCTTCGAGGGGGAAACCTCCAACAAAGCAGAGCTCTATTACAATAATATCCAAGACAAAACTTCTCATACCCTCTACTCCTATTTATACTAAATCTGTCTATCCAAAAGAACAATCTAGAGGAAGATCCTTCTAGAAGTGGAAGCTTCTATTAGGTCTTCTTACATTTGACTTATTCTTCCTTATTTCTAGGCCTTATTAATATTTTCCTTTACTACATGGAAATATATTATTCTACCTACATGAGGGGTTACAGATTTTAGGTCCCTAACATGTCCCCCACTTTAAAACAAACATTGTCCTCAAGGATTGAGATGAGGAAATTATTGTAGAATGGTAACTGGTTCCCAAGTGGAATCTACTGGAGTGGTATATTTACACTGGACTAATACTTCCTTGATGGTGTGCTGACACAAACAATGCTCATGCCAGTCCAAAACTGCTTGTGGCTACAACTAGATGGAGCCTTCTTCATCCAACTCGGGAAGGATGGTTTGAGTTTGACACTTAGTTCCAATCACCTTCTTTAAGAAGGAGACATGAAAAACAGGATGGATCTTAGAATGACTGGGAAAGCTAACAGATAGGCCACTTGTCCCACATGCTTGAGAATGGTACAAGGACCATAAAATTTGGGTTCCAGTTTATGACAATGGTCATCCTTGAGGGAAGTTTTCTTATAAGGTTCCATTCGAAGAAACACCTAATCTCCTTCAAAAAATTGATGTTCAGAGAGACCTTGATCTTTCTGTTACTTCATGTCATTATTCTCCATGACCAAATTATCTTTGAGGGTACAGAGAATAGCCTCTTGAAATGTAAGAGTTTGGTCAACCACCTGGACCTTCTAGACACCTGGAAGGTATGAGAGAATTGAAGGTGGATTTTTTCTATATACTACTTCAAAAGGATTCATGCGGGTAGATATATGGTAATAAGAGTTGTACCACCATTTAGCTAGTGGTAACCATTGAGCCCATTGATTTTTCCTTTCCGATGAAAAACACCTCAACTATGTTTCCAAACACTTGTTGCCAACTTCATTTTGACCATCAGTCTGTGGAAGATAAAATGTGTTGAAATGCAATTGGGTGCCCTGTAGCCTGAATATCTCTTGCTAAAAATTGCTAGTGAAAGTGGGGCCTCAATAAGAAACAATAGAATGAGGCATGCCATGAATCTTGAAGACCTGATATAGGAAAAGTTGAGCCACAATGGAGGCAGTAAATGGGCATTGAATAGAACAAAAATAAGCGTACTTGGAAAGACTATCAACGACCACCATGATGAATGATTTATTGCTCGATTTAGGCAATCCCACAATAAAATTCATAGAGATATCCCTCTAACTAGCAGGTGAAATCAAATGTGGTTGTAGTGTGAGAAGAACTTTGACTGTTTCTCCCTTATGGCATTGAAAACCATCACATTCTAGCACAAAATTGTGAATGTCCTGTTTCATACCATCCCAGAAAAAAGAATGGTTGACTCAATCATAGGTTTTGGTAAACACTGGGTTCTTAGCTGTGGGTGTAGCATGAAGCTCAAAAAGTACCATGGATTTAAGTTGAGACTGTTTACTTAAATACAAATGAAATTTGTAGAGAATCTCATCATTGTGCCAAGAGTACCCTAGAGAAACTAGAGAATTGGCCTATAATTGTTGGAGCATATGCAGAATTTTGGGATCTTTTAGCCATTACAGGCGAACAACTTGGATCCAATCTGGTACAATTAAGGAGAGGGAAAAAAGGGACCCTTCATCTTCATATTTTCTTGAAAGTGAATCAACAACCACATTGTATTTTACTTTCTTGTAAATGATCTCATAATCATATCCAAAGAGCTTAGTCACCCATTTTTGTTGCTTCGAGGAGGAGGGGTGTTGTTCCAGAAAATACTTGAGGCTTTGATGATATGTCTTAATTTGGACGAATTGCCCCAATTGATAAGGGCACCAAAGATCCACTACATGCAAAATAGACAACATTTCCTTTCCATAGATTGATTGGCCCAAATGTCTCTCTAACATTTGTTTGTTTCTAAAGGAAAAAGGTCGACCATATTGCATAAGGAATTATCTAATTCCTCTCCCAGAAGCATCACATTCCAGGACAAAGGTCTTTGTGAAATCAGGAAGGCCAAAGACATGATTGGTGCATATGACCACCTTCAAGGTTTGAAATGCTTGATCAACTACTGGATTCCAAGTGAAATAATTCTTTTTAAGGAGAGCAGTGAGAGGTGTCGAAATATTTCCATAATTCTTAACAAATTTGCAATAATAGCCTATTAAACCCATAAATCCATGCAATATTTTGAGAGCCTTTGGGAAAGGAAAATCCTACATAGATTTAATCTTCTTAGGATCCACCTTGACACCTTCCTTGCCAACAATATGACCCAAGTACTGAACTTTCGAGGCACCAAAAGAAAATTTAAATTTTTTGAGTAAACATTGGTGCTAAGAGAGTAGATGTAGAACTCGATTCACATGAACAAGATGGGATATCAAGGTTTCACTATAGATGAGGATATCATCAAATAAAACTAAGAAAAAATGACAAAGAAAAGGATGGAAGACATGATTCATGAGGCTTTGGAAAGTGGAGGGAGCATTACACAAGACAAAGGGAATCACCAAAACTCATAGTGGCCCTCATGAATTTGAAATTCACTCTTATTAATGTCTACCTCATTCATATGTATCTGGTGGTAGCTAGAATGAAGATCAAGTTTAGTAAAGAACTGGGCACCACTCAATTCATCCAAGAGGTCATCAATGAAAGGAATGGGAAATTTGTCTTTGATGGTGAGTTTGTTGAGAGAGTAGAAGTAAAGAAAAATGCACCAAGAGTATTATTTTTCAAGGATCATGACCACAGGAGAAGAGTAGGGGCTTGTACTAGGATGGATAATACGTGCGGTGAGAAATTCTTGAACAATTTTCTCAATTTCATTTTTCTTGGAAAAGGGATGAAGATAGGGACGAGCATTGGGAGGAAGGATGTTGGGGAAAAGGGGAATGGAATGATCATGAACACCACAGGAAGGAGGAAGTCCTTGGGTAGTAGAAAAAACAACTTGATTCTTTAGATGATGGATTGGAGGTCTTGTGACACAAAGGGTGTCTCAGTGGCGTGAATGGAATGAAGTTGTGCAATAATTCCAAAATGACCCTTTTTGAGGAGATTTTCCATGCGATGGGAACCGATGATCTCCAGGGAACCGAAAATGATGCCTTGGAACGTATATTGTTATCTTTCCTAGTTGAATTGCATGGTTAATTACTTAAAATACATGAGAATGGGACCCAGATTCCTTGTCCATTCTACACCATACACAATGTCACAACCACCCATGTCGATAGAAAACATATGATATTTCATGTGGTACTGACCAATTTGGTGATGTACATTTTAACAATGCCCCCGACATTTCATGGACTTGTCATTGGAAATCATGATTTGGAAATTATTGACTGCACAAATATAACAATTAAATTCTTGGGCAATGCGGCGATGAATAAAATTATGGGTGCTTCCAATGTCAACAAGGATGATGACCTTCTGATGCTTAATGTAACCACTCAGATTGAGGGGTTGGGGAGAATATAACCTAGTGAGATCATTCAGGGAAATGACCGGTTCAAATTCAAGAGGGTCAGAGGGTGGGGTCATGTCAGTGGGTTTAGGTGACTCAGCCACATGGGGGGCCTCGACTTCATCTTTCAAAACATCCTCGGAGATGGCCATAACATGCTTTTGTTCCTTACACTTGTTCTAGGAAAATATTTTTCATCACAATTATAACAAAGGCCTTTGAGTTGGCATTCAAGCATTTCTTCCCTGGTCAATTTATGGATCTTTAGTAGAGTGGAAGGAGGAGTGGGAGTGACTGGTTTAGGGCATGGAATAAAGGAGTGTTTTCAGGTTTGAGAAGAGACAATTTGTTGTTATTCCTTAGCTATTTTAGTAGCTTCCACCCAACTTTGAGGTCGATCCATGAGGACATGGGCACGAATCTCATCCTTGAGGCCATTGATAAATCATTCTAGGAAAAAAGCATCAGACATTCCCTATGTACAAAAATCCAATCGCTCAAAAAGAGTATATAAAGTCTTCCACTATGCCAAATTGTTTCAACTTTATCAAATTCCCTAAATGGTTGGTGTCAATGTCAAAGCGTTCATAAATCTCTGCCAAAAATTGTGTCCAAGCCACATACCCTTGGAAGACATTTTTTCTCCATTGCCACCATTGCCAACGTTCTTGATCTAGATGGAGAACACCATACTGGAGTTTGGACAACTCATTTGTAATTACATACAAAGAGAAATAATGTTCCATTTGAGTTACCTATCCAGTGGGATCCGAGCCATCAAATTTGTTCACATCCATAGACAGAAGGCGTAGGTCACGCTAAAAGTGATGGGGTTGAAAATTCTAGGAATTAGAGGAATTTTCCCCTTCAGAGTGCAAAGTTGGGTCAGAGGAGGGAATATCTGCATGATATTCATCTTGGCGTATATCATGGTAGTGAAGGATGCAATATAGGTAGAGAGGTCCTATTTGATGGTTTCCATTTTGGCATCTATGGAGGAATGCATGGTTTTATTGATGGTCAAAAAATTGGCATTGAGCTACCTGACTTCCTGTTGGGTCTCTGTGAAATTAGAGGAAATGGAATTAAAGTGAGCTTTCAAGTCTTGTCTATGAGTGTAGGCCATGATGAAGAGGAAAAATGAAAAGGGACGGGTGAGAACACATAGAAAGGGGTAGCAAAAAGGGTTACAAGAGTGGCCAACGTATGTGCGTTTAAGTACCATTTGTATTTCCTACATGTATGACTCCCTAGCCGTGGGTTTATGCACATAATGACATATTTCTAAAGATTTAAGATGTCAGAATACGTCTCTACCCTAAAAAAAATTAACCCACAATTTTCTGCCATGGAAAGTGCTTGGATACCACTTGTAGTAATCCAGATATAAAATAGTATGCAGAGAAAACATATTTTAGCTATAAATGGCAGAAAAAAAAAAATGATATAACCAAAAAAATAACAGAATAATACCAAAATAACACCAGAAAGAGCACCTTGATTAATGATAGCAATGTTCACTTTCCTCTTCGAGGGGGAAACCTCCAACAACGTCGAGATCTATTACAATAATATCCAATACAAAACTTCTCATACCCTCTACTCCTATTTATACTAAATTTTTATATCCAAAAGAACAATCTAGAGGAAGATCCTTATAGAAGCGAAAAATTCTATTAAGTCTTCTTACATTTGACTTATTCTTCCTTATTGCTAGGTCTTATTAATATTGGCCTTTATTACATGGAAATATATTATTCTACCTACGTGATGGGTTAGGGAGGTTAGGTCCCTAACAAAGGGCAAAATTCCAATGGAATATGAAGTCTTGTGATGATTTGTTCTTGGAATTTTATAAATAACATATTTTATAAAGCAATTAAGATAGTGAAACTTTGAGTTGTTTCAGAATATACAGTGAATAATATTGGGTACAAATTTCATGTCTTGAATCATTATAGGTTTGGAGTTATACTCAGTGGAAGTTGAGGTTCTTTAAATTAGGGGTTTCTTCTTAAAAACGAGTCATCTTTCCATTTTCGCTATAACGGTTTTTTGGGGACAATTCAAGGAGTGAAACTTGGAGGAATTTTGGAGATGATATCGAAGAATATTGGTTACAATTTTCATATCATGATTCATTACAAGTACAGATTTATACTTGTTGGAAGTTAGGGTTTGTGACGAATCCAGAAACTAGTCCCAAACAAGTGTTTGAGATAAAATGGTTACATCTGAAGTTTGGTAGGTGATCCAGGGGATCAAATTTTGCTCAAAAATTCAAAGTGATCGGAATCATTTCAAATCAAACGGAAGCATAGGCCTCATCTTTCCAAACCCAATGCAACTCATTTGGGTTCAAACGGACGTCGGGAGTGAGAGATATCGCGTTCTGTTCAAAACGACAAACAGGCAAAAAAAAAGGGATGTTGACTGTACAGTCTGTACGACACGTGGCAGGGCTAAGTGGAGGATAGTTGGTAGATGTGGATGAATGATATTGTGACACATTATAGTTTTTGGTTGGTTGTATGGTGCCACATGGCACCCTGTTATTGGTTGCTTGTATAAAATTTGTTTGGAGTCCACCGGATTCAACCCCGTGGCCTCCACCCACATGTATAGCCTTTGCAAAGTCTGCGCTGCCAACGTGCCCCACCATATTCCTTATTATATATATGGTTTAATATAAATTTAAGTTTGAGTTGTTGGGTGGTTGGCGCGGGGGTCTGGGCTGGGGATTAGCCCCAGCCCCGGGTCGCATATATCATTGCCATATGACCATATGTTATACCGTATGTGCACGTGATTTTAATTTGGAATTTGGTTCAAATGGTTATACAAACCAACACCTGCCACTTGTCATGACCACACTTTCTCTTAAATTCTTGGCCCTTTTTCTTTAAATGCGCGGTCACACGGGTCACATGACCACAACCTTGGTAGTTAGGGGCTAGGCGCACCCATAACCGTCCTACAGTTTGCACAGTTTGTGCAGTTGCGCCCAGTGCTGGGTTTTAACGCATAAAAATGCGTGGGGGCTAGGTTGAGACAACAAGGATGCAGGGATGATTTTAAGGATGGAAATTTATTTTTAAATGTAGAAACCTTGGCGAATCTTACTAATCCTTCATATGTCAACTATAAATGTTTGGCGATATTTTTGTAAAAATATTCAAATTTCTAAGTATTTTATATAGTTTTT
>SNQJ01S0289776.1:0-10810 GCA_010110895.2 Picea sitchensis | reverse complement strand
TGAATTAATTATACTTTACCTTATGACCTCATCAATGGCTAATGGTAGTTTTCTTTGTCATTTATCCAAGCTTAGGTAAGCCAAAAAGGTATAGATGAGGAGTATAATAGGGTAGTGGGGATGTCAATTTAGAGGCTCAACAATTGTCCTACTGGACCTTGACCTAATCTACTGTTCGACACCGTAGCTACCGAAATGCGATGGTCCAGGATATGGATCGACTCTGCCTTGAGCGCACCCTTGTTTGATTCTACAAGGAACTCATGCCAAGAACATGAGTAGAATCACTAACATAATGTCTCAAACAGAGATGTGAAAGACATTGTGTGTAGTTCAAGGAATCAAGCAAGGCTAGTCAATAGGCCATGTGCCCTCTCTTTTCCGCAATCTCTTAGGATTCCCCAAACCTAGGAGAGAGTTTATCACCCCTTCAAAACTTGATCGAACTCTTATGCAGGTTCACTCGCAAGAAGACTTGATCAACAAATTCATAACTCTACTGTCGATCATGCACTTCCTTGATCCCTTGTCTTATGTTTGCATTTTATCTTCCATTTCTTGGATCACTTCTGGTCCCACCAGGACCCTATTCTCAAGCCAATCCCAACTCAAGGCGCCTGACACGGTTGCCNGAAAGGCGCCATCCTAAAGGTTCTTTGATAACTATTGTTATATGAAAATTCTATCAGTGGCAAGAATTCTTCCCAACGCTTCTGTTGGTCCATAACGTACATGCACAACATGCCCTCCAAGATTTGGTTTGTTCATTCGGTATGCCCGTCTGTCTCCAGGTCATACACAATACTAAAGTTAAGTTGGGTTCCCAAGGCATCTTGGAAACTAGTCCAACATAATCTAGTAAACATCGATCCTTGATCAGATATGATCCTCTTAGGCATGCCATGCAACCTCACAATCTCGCTGATGAAAACTCTAGCTATGTCAGGTGCCTGATACACTGTACGCACAGGAATAAAATGAGCACTCTTCGTTAGAGTGTCGACTATCACAAAAATCGAGTCATGTTTCCTTTTCGTCAGTGGCAATACATCAATGAAACCCATCGAAATGACCTCCCTTTCAATTCAAGAATGGCGTTCGATTGTAGTAATATTGTCGGATGTCTATGTTCAACTTTCACCTGCTGACATTGTAGACCTCTTGCCATGTAGTTGACTAAGTCTACCTTCAATCCTTTCCAGAAGAATAAGGGTTTAACGCCTGCCCTCATCTTCGTGACTCCTGGATGAGCCATGTACCCTTCTCTATGAGGCTCGTTTAGGATCAAAACTCCTCAAATCGTCGTTGGGTGGTACGTAAATTAGACCTTTAAATATCTATAATCTATCATTGTCCAAAGTAAATCCTTCAAATCTTGGTACCATCATTGTGTTATGTTCGATAAATCCTTGACCTCCTTGTACCAGTCATCGTCGTGCTATTAAGTTAGAATTGGTTCATGTAGATTCGTCTGAAGAGGAAATCACTGAAAATATGCATTGTCTCTGACTCAACACATCCACCACTCTGATCATTGTCCCTTTTATGTAAGAAATCTCGAATCATGCTCGCTGAGAAAATCTGACCAATGTCGTTGTTGTGCGTTCAAGTCACTTTGCGTAAAGATGTGTTGTAGTCCACAGTGGTCCGTTTTTAGTTCAATTTTCGTCCAATAAGGTAGTGTCTCCAAACTCACAAGGCATAAATAATGGCTAACAACTCCAAATCGTGTGTCGCATAGTTCTCCTCATGCCTTCTCAACTTTCTTGAGATGTAAGAGATCACTCGATCGTGTGGCATCAAAACTCTGCCTAAGACTTCCTTGGATGCGTCAGTGCATACCAAGAAGTCCACATCCATGTTAGGGACCTTCAATATTGGTGTCATTGTCAACAACTCCTTGAGCCTCCAAAATACTTTCGCGCATTTCTTGGTCCAAACAAACTTCTTGTTCTTCTTCTGCAATTTCGTAATCATACTTTCTATCTTGGAAAATCCCTAGATGCACCATCGGTAGTATCCTGCTAAACCCATGAAGATATGCACTTCAATAAAATTCGTTGGCGTAGGCCATTCCATAATAGCCTCGACCTTTGCGGGATCCATGACAATACCTTCGCCGGAGATGAGATGCCCTAAGTAGTGAGTCTTTGATTGATAAAATGATCATTTAGACAAATTCCCACACCATTTTTTCTCTTGTGGACACTGTAGTACCAAGCGCAAGTGATCGATATGCTCCTTTATCATTAGAGAGTAAATCAAAATGTCATCGATGAATAATTGGATGAGCTTGTCCAAGTAGTCGCGGAACACCCCATTCATCAAACTCATAAATACCCCAAGGGCGTTTGTCAGTCCAAACGGTAAAACAATAAACTCATAATGTCCAAACATCGTCTTAAAGGCAGTCTTAGGGAAGTCATCCTCCTTGATCCATAACTAGTGATTCCCTGATCTCAAGTCGATCTTTGAAAACACCGTCATGCCTTTCATCTGATCAATAGATCATCAATCCTTAGCAATGAATACTGATTCTTGATTGTTTCCTTGTTTAATTGATGCTAGTCAATGCAGAGTCTCCACAACCCATCCTTATTTCGTATGAAAATAACAAGCACACCCCATGGTGACACACTTGGACGTATCAGTCCCAGGTCCAACAACTTCTTCAGTTGCATTATCAACTCCTATAACTCCATTGTCGACATCCTATAATGTGTTCTCACTATCGGTTCAATCCCTGGTTTTATGTCTATGGTAAATTCCAATTACCTCTCCAACGACATCCTAGGTAACTCCTCTGGGAATATGTCTACAAAATATCTCACCACCAAAAGGTGTTCTAGACCTTCAACTACTCCCTTCACGTTTAATGCAAGTATTGCATAAAGCTTACATCCCTTTCGCATGCTCTCCCGTAGCTGTAAGGAAGAGATGAACCTCGGGGAAACTCCCTGGTTTCGACCTACAATCATGCATCTTTGTCCCTCATCACTAACCAAGTTCAACCGTTTCTTCTTATAGTTGAGTATAGCCTCATGTGATTCCAACCAGTCCATACCAATGATGACGTCATAAGATCCTAATATCATGTCGTACAGGTTGGCCTTGGTGACAAAATCTCCCAGGTTAAGGCTACAACCCATAACCTTCCCTCCAACCTTCTGTTTGGCTCCAGAAGCCACTTCTACAAGGCTAAACTCATCATGTTCGACTTCCTTTACCTTAATCCTTTTTAGCATTGCACCAGAAATGACACTCTCGGTAGCACCAAGATCTATCAAATACTAAGGGTCTGGTTAGAGACGATAAGGAGTCCACTGTCGAGGTGTTGGTCGCTGAGGTGTAGTGAAAGTGGAACCTCTCTGGAATCCACATATCCTAGGGAAAGTTTAGCTGGTGTATGATGTTGCTATGCACCAGATGACACCTGCCCCATGGGTCTCGCTGGAGTCCTATTCTGAACCTCGCAGATAAGATCCTCCTATGTTTATGAGGTCCTTCTAAACGACCTCATGCAAGGTTTGAGGAATCAGAATACTAATCGTTGCACGAAGGCTGACATTAAGGCCAAACATGTACCTATTGACCTTAATTTTCTCGGTATTCAAGTGCGGAGCATACCAAAGAAGCTCCATAAAATGGGCCTCATACTCGGGCACCGTATGGCCACCCTGTCGCAAGGCATTGAACTCATTGAGTTGACACTCAATGAATTCTTCCGATAGATACCTCTCTCGAAATTGTTCCTCGATCAGTTCCCATGACATGTCATCGATGGCCATGTTCAAAAGTGGCAGGAGCGTCTTCCACCATAGAAGAGCGCTCCCCTTCATATGGAAGACCACCATGCGGACCTTCATGTTGGAGGTCATAATCACAAAGCACGAAACACATCGCCTTGCTCTACAACCATGCCTTGACGATGCATCCATCCACGACACTCGTGGACTCGAGAACTCATCTCTCTCGATTTCTTTGTCAAAGCTAACAATACTGGCTAGGGCACGCTATGGACCCTCAGGGGTATAGGTGCCTTGGCCTCATCTCAATACAGATGGTGAATCAAGGCCTCTGGCAATGTCTGAAAGGACCTTCTCAGACCATCATCATCCTTTACAACAATCAAATCCCGCGCAAGGACTTTTTCTTCCCCTTGGGGGTTAGACCCCGAGGGTCTGGGCATTTTTGGAGGAGTCACACCTCCTTCCACGACACCACATTGCAAATCATTATTGCGTCCTCTAATCAAGTTCACCACATGGAAACGTTAAAGTTTTTAAATAGCACCAGGTTAATACTCAAGGGTTTACTGTAGTGGAAAGAAAGGTGATCCACAGTCTCAGGGTTGAACTCGCTCTGATACCATATGTAACGACCCCAATGTTACGACTACATGCGACGCATAACAAGTGCCCAATTTTTTTTTTTTCTCTTAAGCAGAAAGGCAATCAACGACAACAATTAACCAACGCAACTTGATGATGACACAACGCTCGCAAATCAAGCCACTGACAATGTAATAACCTAGCATACTAGCACAACAAGCAGCTGGGTGCAACATCAATTCCAAAGGTGACTGTCATCACCAGGAAGTGCAAGCCCCAAGGCTTGGTTATCCCACACACGTATTTCTCAATGCGCGCAATGATCCAATCTAGAGGATTTTTGTTGCCACATGATGACAAGCATGATTGTAACTAAGGCGCAACATAACCATTCCAAACCTTCGATCTGACACAAACCAATGCGCAAGAAGTCCAACTTAACTGTCACACAATAGAAAAAAACTATAAGCGAAACACTCAACCTTAATTACAACACACAAGAGAGCTGACGCATAGATCTATCTAGCAATAACAACTTGAGGCGCAAATCTATTTAAATTCCAGGCACGCTAGTAAAACATTCAATCATAAAAATAAAATCCGAGGTGGGACAAGTGATATACCTTCCGAGTCTTTCGTTTAATTACAACAATTATAAAAATAAATACCCTACATATGTAATGATATCAATTAGGTGTTTGATCTATTTATGTTCAACATCACTATAAATTCTATGAACAACACTATACCACCAGACAATATTACATAAGTGTAAATGATACAATTATATAACACAATTTTAATAACATCAAGTCATAACAAGATAGAAAACTAGTTCATGTATAATATCATTAGGACCAAGGGTCAACTAGTCTTAATACACCTCATTAATGTAAATAGAAATATAAACAATAATGATTATAATTTAAAACTTATTAATGTAGGTCATTAATACAATTCTTTACTCCTATAAACTATTAGCAGCAAATAATATATTTTCAAATATTAAATTCTATTTTTCTCCCTACTCAAACTACAATTAGAAAGCGTGCTAAGACTAAGATGAACCCACAAATAAATTGCAAATCCCAAATTTAAATTAATACCGCAATTTCAACTAAGAAATGGAATCATCAACTATTCCATGGACTCTTTAACTCCACTAACAATAACATTCCAGGACGATTACATGTCACAGTATCTGAGACATGTTTCGACAAGAAGAAGTTAATAAAAAGTGACAGTTGTAAAGTACACTTCTTGAGCAAAGGATCCTAAACCTTCAGAAGACTCCAACGAATAAGGGAAGGAGAAGAGAAATTTTCGGAAATTCCCATATATCTTCTTGAATCACTCTTTTTTTTAGCAATTATTTCTCTGTTACGCCTGCCATTACAGATATTGAATATTCCACTCAACTCAAAAACAATTTTGTAAACTAAATAATTGAATACAGACTCATCCCGCTCAGAAAAACATTGCGTAAATTGTTGTATAAAAAATGAATGAATGGTAAATCCCTGACTATAACAATGGTAAATTATTGTCTCTACAAATAATGGTATCGTCGCTCATGGGATAATCACTCAAGGCTATTCAATTTCAACAACCACAATCATGCCATATTAAATTGCTATTCCATGCAATCAACGTCATGGTAAACAACCTTTACGGTGTGGATGACTATCATTGTGTGGCTATCCTTTATTGGGAACAAATATCGCTGACATACACAACCTATTAAATTGCTACCAGACTACAATATTAATTCGCTAACAGATTTGAAGATCATTCGATGTATACATCATTAGCGTTGTCAATATACAATGAATCCACAGTCACACGATACACCTAAAACCTCTATAAATGTATTAAATTTGCAGTGTGGATGGATTTAGAACTTCGTTGTGTGAAAACATTGTGTGAACAATATTATCGATGCATGTAAACATTGTGTGAACAGTATTATGTGTAAACATGGTGTAAACATTGTGTGTAAACATTGTGTAAACAATATTAAATTTTATCGCCGCCTTCAGATATATCATTGTCCAATATGCCAATATATCGCTATCCATGAATGATATTAAAATACTATGTGTAAACATTGTGTGACCAGTATTATCGATGTGTGTAAACTTTGTGTAATCAGTATTATGTGTAAACATTGTGTGAACAGTATTATCACTGTGTGTAAACATTGTGTGACCAGTATTATCACTGTGTGTAAACATTAACAAGGTTGCTAGTCAAATGCAATCCACGCAGTAGTGAAGGATGTGGGAAATTCGTTGTATAAAGAAGACGAAATCAATGTTTAGAGAAGGATGAAATCACAGGGTAACGAGGGATGAAATCACAGGGTAAAGATGCAGGTATATCATAATTCCAATGCAGGTAAAAACGCTTGTATCACCATTCCAAACGCAGAAAAAAAATGCATGTGTCATCATTCCAAAGGCAGGTAAAACACAATGATAAAAAACATAGTGATAAAAAATGTTGAGATCATTGAAACGTGGAGGTGATATAAAACACAATGATAAAAAACACTGAGATCAGTGATACAATACACCGTGATATTAAACACAGTGATATAAAACACAGTAAAGGTCGAGATCACAATTATAATGTTGGATTTCTAAATTATTAGGATGGATTTCTAAATTATAAGGCCTCCACAAGTCTAGGGAAGTAACGACACTGGAATTAGATGGAACCAAACAAAGCTTTACCAATGTATATTTAAGAACCCTTACACATTCAAAACAATATATGAGACGATATACATCCTTCAGTTAAGCTAAAGGCGTACACAAGAAATCAAAAACTAACTTAGTCCTTGAAAAAGGGGGAGAAGGGAAATACATTTAAGGAGGCGGAGGTACTCGTTGACAAGGAAGGTGCAAGGACAGATCATTCGGCCATGAATCAATCAAACGAAGAGATAAGTATGGGATAGGCAGCTGGGAATTTTTTTTTATCCTTCATTCATCATCCATGCATAGAAAATCAGGGCATTAGAATCTATAGGTCTGTAAACACTGAAGTGACGATCGTCGATTCAGCTCCTGGTCAACTGCTCAAGCATGGAATGATGACCTAGGGATAAGGGCTGAAGATAAAGCATAATATCTTCATAATAATCAATAAAAGCCACACACATAAGTCAATGAAATCAGAAGTTGGGTTCACCAAAGGAAATCCATTCAAAAAACAACAAGCAACAGAATTACATTACCAAAGGAAAGTAGGTGCAATACATCACAAGGAAATGAAATCTTAAACGAGCACAGAGGAATAATATGAACAAATTTAAATTCATTGCAAGTAAAAATTAAACCGACATACCTTAGCCAAACACAATTGCTCAGTAGTTTATGTCTCACGCGCTCCGTCCAACTTCCACTTGTCGACTGATGTGACCTCACCGGTACCTCCCAACCAATGCTAGGGGTATTCTTCTTCCGCCTGAGCCCCCCTAACCGCAAAGGGGCCACACACACTATACCAGAGAACAACTAGCACCCAACTCACCTCGCAAGGTCCAACTACCACTCGTTACCTGAGAGGGGTATCCCAACTCCCACAAGATAAGTTAGTCAAGACAAAAATTCAGCAACGTAATGTTACACATAAAAGATGAGATCCATACTCCTCCTCCTCCATCCTTTTTATATAGTTTCTAAGTGATTTCTTTCCCAAATTCCCATTTAATTTATTTTTTATTAATTTAATTCAGAAAAACCTCCCCCATAAACATGTCACCCATCCCCCTAGTTGCACAAAAAATTAAATTCATTAGTTATTTAATTATTCCTATTTTCCTCACCCACCAAAAAGCATTCCTAAAAATGCTCCTTGGTGTCCCAATATTCCCTTGCACAATTTAAATGACTTACGCCTTTACTAAATTCCTAGTTGAGTTCATTATTAGAAAGTTCTTACAGGCGAGATTCCTTACTATGTCAGACATTTAGCTTTTTCCTTATGCTTCCCTTTTTCTTTATGTTTCCCCTTTTCCCCTTAGTTTCCTATTTTTTTAGTTTCCCTCTTTTACCTTTTTAACTAAAACTCAAATTAGCAATTGTAGAAAAATCACCTTTCACCCCTTTTTCTTTTTAATTAATAAATTTTAATTAGCATATGTAGAAAAACAATCAATTCCCTTTTAAAATTTTAATCCCCCAATATAATTTGATTTTAATAAATTAATTGAATTTCTTACACCCTTCTTGTCACAAGTTTAATTATGATTATTATTTTTTACCAAAAGTGTCACTTAGACCTATATTTTAATTTCACTAGGTTGGGCAACATTTTTATTAGGGAAAAATGTTTTTAAATCTTACTTTTCACATCATTCATTCTAAGGTCATCTAGGTTTATTCACTTACCAGTTAAAACGTGACGTCCCCTTCAGAATGCACTAGGTGCTCCAAGGGTGCCACTCGCCTCTTTCCGTTTTCCTTGCGTGATGTTCCCTTCAGGACACACTACATGCTCCAAGGGTGCCACTCGCCTCTTTATGTTTTCCTCATGCGACGTGCCCTCCAGGAAGCACTACGTGCTCCAAGGGTGTCACTCGCTTCCTGACTAACTTGGTAGATATCAAAAACCCTTGGAGTCAATACTCCGCTAGGTGATCTTGTGGGAGACTAAGGGCCTCTGAGGAATAAGGCCCCTGCTTTATTGCGCACCATTTAGAATTATCATGAGTGACTGTCGTTGTCTTACCTCACGGCATTGTGGGTCTTCTCAAACTAGGTAATCGTTAACCTACAGTTTGAGCCATGATGGGAGTGATAGTAGGCTATGGTATGGTTGTTGTCCACACCTCTTCCTCACTGCTCTGGTTGTCTGACGTGACCCCTCTACTCCACATGTGATTCTGGTCGGAAAGCTATCGTCATCCTGCATCCATCAATGAATCATGTCATCAACAATAATCGATCATCATAACATCTAATTGTAGGTACATGTGTCACATCAATAACATTCAAACCCAACAATCCTCTCCCTAACTCAATCCAGAGTCCAAGGGGTTTCATTGATGCCTCTGCATCCTCAAGCTCCAAAGTCCTGCACACTCAGGAGCACCCAGTAAATAATACTTGTCTAGGTAAATACAACAAAATAACATATCATCACATCCATAATATCTCATCATCATAATCAGACAACCATTAATATAATAATCTAGATCACTTGCAAGCAAGTGTCCTCAAAGAATAAGTTCGCTTAGTGCGTGAAAGAGTGGGATGTTACATGGTGAATATCAATTCCAAGATATTTGTATGAGTTCGCTTCCTCCAAGTTGTTTTTTTCATATACAAAGGTATCCTAAGTGATCTTATTGGATTTAATAATCATGACCTTAATCTTATTAGTATTAATAGTCATACCAATATTGGATAAAAAAATCCTTGAGGATTCTTAGTTGGTTTTCAAGATCGTGGGGATATATATATATTATTGAAATGGTAATTCAATATTAATTGATAATTTTCTTAATCAAATAAAATAGTGTGAATCATCTCGAATTCTTCAAAATTATCATATCTTAATAATTTCACCATTCAATAGTAATTTAAAAATCTATAAACTCTAAATGAAAATCATAATCAAATTAAAATGATAATAAACCATAATTAAAATGCACATACTACCAAAATCAAGGCTATAAAATGGTAAAGGCCTAAGAAAAATAATAAACTAATTCATTTTTAAGAAACCCACCATGCAAACAATTACAATTAGGTTGAATCACTACAATCCATTATCCACTAAAACTTTCAATGTCAATAATAATTATAGGCTGCAAACTAGTAATAGGAAAGTGTCATAATCTCAACTTCCCTTTGTAAAACTCTTTTAATTACAAAGAAAATTAACTAAATATGTAACTTTAACAACTAACAAACTTCATTGTCTCAACATAAACATGATAGATTAGCATAAAACTCTTTCAAGTACAAAGAAAATTAACTGAATATGTAACTTTAACAACTCACAAACCTCATTGTCTCAACATAAACATGATAGATTAGCATAATTCTATATCCTTTGAACATAACACAATGAACAAAAAATCATGATCATCTCTAAATAAAAACAAACAAGGTCAAATATATCAAAATAAACATAGACAATGTTTTCAAAGGGATAGGTAACTCTCATGTAGAAACAATACACATTGTCCTCTTCTAGGTTCTGGCCATTTTTCGAGGATATTTTCTATTTAATTTTCCCCAAAATCCAACGAGAAATTGTAGAATCTTCATATTTGAGTGGTTAATTTTGTATAATCTGAGTGTCCTAGGAGTTTTTCAGCATGTTGAATCCAATTTTGCATTCAGAAATGCAATTTCAACAACAAAAAATTGTGATTTCGTGCAAATTTATGTTGTTGAATTTTGGCCAAAAGTGATGTACAAAAGGTAATTATATATATATATATATATATATATATATATATA
>SNQJ01S0289773.1:0-10810 GCA_010110895.2 Picea sitchensis | reverse complement strand
AGAAGTTGCTGCAACTACTGTAGCAACAATTATGTTATGGATTGTTGGACATCCATACATAGTACAAGAAATTGACATGCAAATGCATTTAGGATCATGCTAATGATGCATTATTAGTGCATACAAATATGAATTGATGAATGTCATTTTGTTAAGATACATATATAAGATAATAAGACTAGGATTAATCTATTGTTGAATATATATTAATATGAAATATGCTAATGGTGGTAGTTTTACCAGGAAGGAGGGAATTCTTGCATGTTTACAAGTGCTGCTACTAATGTTGCTGCATATAGAAGGAAACAACATAAAGCTGAAGAGTGGATTATAATTCTTATAATAGAAGCATGTGATATTCTATTGTTATCAACTATCCAGGTAAAATTAAATTCATTTAATGGAAGCTATGTAGGTATGAGTTTTATGTACTCTTATTGCATAATTGATGAAGGGAATTTAGGTAAGAATTTCCTCAGCCAATTTTATTTTATAAAATCACATTATTGTATTAGTTGAATGTATTGATGCGAGTAAAATACCACTAGGTGTGGTAAAGGTTGGATGCCTGCAATAATTCTAAAATATTTTTATCTTTTGAATGCATATACTGACATAGCGACATGTCATGTTAATTGGTTATGAGCTAATAACCAAGGCAATACAATTTATGAACCTGTTATAGGAATGGATGCTAGAAAATCTAGTCATGTATGGGACTATGACATGGTTGGTTATGGAAAGGTTATTTACCACATAAATATCCAATGAACTGCATACTTCTAGATAATATTTGGACTGCAACCTTTTTGCTAACACTAATGAACACCACATAATTATATTCTTAGTGTAGTGTTTGGGTAGAAAAGGAAGGCACACAAATAATTGAGAAGACAATAGTTTATGGAGAATGTGTCAAGGCATTGGGAAGATTTCCAATTTACCAACGGTTAGATACATGACTTAGATATAGATCATTCTGAAAAATCAATGCAAAGGTGCATTGAATAGATATGCATTGAGAATTACACTCATGCATATTAAGTGGTAGAATTACACTTATGCATAATAAATTGTTATACTTGAGTGCATTATTGAATGCATTTTTGTGAATGCATGCATACATTTTATTTAATGTAAATAATTATACTAACAACTGAAATGTTACGACTATTACTAACTCATGGATTTGAGAACATTTCAGGCGCTGTTAGACATTGCAACAAGAAAGTTGCAAGTCAAGTAGTCACATGATCATTGACTACAAGATTTTTTTGTTGTTCATGAAACAGAGTAATAATTGCTAGGAAAAGGAAAGTATAATTGTTGAAGATTCCTATGTAGAGAATGATAATTCATTCTATTTAATAATTTTTTTGATAGTTGGGATTGAATTGTTAAGTGTAGACAATTCTAAGATCACTTTGTAAGGTTTTGGTACATATTGCAATGAAAGTATAATGTACAGGAAATACTGATAATCTGTTGGCTAAATGCAAGGTGGAAGCATTGAAGGAAAAGTGGTATTCAATATGGTGCTTGCTGAAATCCATAAGGAAGACTGCATCCTACTATAGCAACAACCATGAAAAATTAAGAGATATAATTCCATATTTTGGGAAAAGTTGAATTCTTTATGAAATAAGTTTGAGTTTCTAAATGAAATTTAATAATGTTATCTCATAATAAGTGTATGTGTGTGATAGATATGAGATAATATTTATTAAAGTTGGAATGCTTAGGAAGAAAAACTTCTGTTGGAGACACTGGAGCCCTATAAATGTAGAACCTTATTGGGGTTCTAATGATGAGTTGGCGCTCTCCTTGTGTGTGAAATCCTTGGCAAGATGGATCGTTGATGGGATGTGTAGCAGTGAAGGGATACCTGAGCCTGGAAGGGTGAGTGCAACAAGGAAGAGGAAACTCAGGAGTGCTTATGGAATGATAAGATATAATCATGAGGGTGTGTCAATGGAACAGTGAGCCAAATTATTTCCTAAAGAAACTCTATGGAATAGAGAAAATCACTTCCAGCTACAGTATGAATACATGAATTGGTAGTTGAAAGCAGAGAACCAGGTGGATAACAAGCTTCATTAGCAAATGCATGGAGTTTTTTGAGGAATTTTGAATTGTACAATGTATGTAATGCACTGAGGACAGTGCATAAATAAGGGGAGGGGAATGTAATAACCCTAAGATGAACCCCAATTGTATATGTAAATGTAAATATGTTTTATAGGCTAGTGAGTCGGGTTATTATAGGCTAGAATGGTTATATGATTATTAGGCCAGGGGACCTAGATGCTAAAGGCCATCGTTCCTATATTGTAATATGTAAACACTCATATAATTAATAAAGTACATAACTGCTACAGAATGACCCACAAATGAGTATGGGGGGATAAACTCCACTAGAAAGGGGTAAGGGGGATAAGAGTCTAGGAAGAGGATAAGCTAGAGGGCTTAATCCCAAATGAATATTATATCATTATTACTAAAGTAGAAGGTATGGACATGACTTTATGTTATCCTAAGTTCCTATGGGAAGGGAATGAATTATATGTGGAGACAAGAGAGTCCCTTGGGTGCCATGTGTCATAAAAGGCACATGCACATATATTTTGGGGAAGTTAGTTCATTTGGAGGATTTGGATGGGATCATTCCTTCTAGGGTATGGATGGTTATTCTCTCCTATCATGCGAACTCTACTGTGGCCATCATGAGAGAGGTACTTGGGAAGCTTGGTGCCGTGGACAACGAGAAACCCGAATTATTCCTTCTTCATGGTTACCATGATTCTCCCCTACAATCCGAACTATGCGATGTCCATCATTCTGAGATGATTCACAGAGGTTTTTTCTACCATCCACTCATCCATTCTAAGAGGGGTACTTGTACCTGGTTTGGATTGCAGGATGCAGAGGTAGGTTGTCAGGCCTGTGATCGAGGAAGCGGGGTTTTAGGCCCATAGGCATTCTCTTCAGGTGATATATTTTCTATGTTGAAGAAGCGAGTTGTCAGGCCTGTGAGTAGTTTCTCTATGCGAGAAACTACTTATAATTGTTCCCTGATGTGCTGGGAAATAGGTATAGGGCTGTGAGACTTCTTGTCTAGCCTGTTGCTGAAGCCTTGGAAGGGAAGTGAGGCAACCGAAGGACTGTTGAATAGAGAAGGGGCACACTTCGTAGGGTGGGACATGCATGTGGGGAATGAGAGAGTGTAGGTTAGTTGTAGTAGTTGGGCACCCTGGAATAAGCAATTATGCTGCTAGTCAGACCTTAGACTAGTTTAGTATTCCCTTTTCCCTGGTAGAGTTTAGCCCCAACTCGGGGGTGACCCACTATTGAGATTACAAGTAGAGTGGTCTAAGGCTAGGAGGAACGTGGAAGGTTTGCACACAGTTGGTGGTATTTTTATCAAAGATAATTGTCAATTGTGTGTTAAATTACATGTTGCATTATTATTTATGTGTTTATTGTTATGGGTTTTTCCTATGTATGCTTCATGTATATTTATATTATCATTTTGTAAGAATGTTTGTATTTGTAGAGTTTTTGTATGTTTAAATTTTGTATACAGTTTGGATTTTTTTACATGGCATAGCCCAACATTAGGTAGATGGGGATGTTACAATGGTATTGAAAGTAGATCTAATAGGGATTAAATGAGCTACCTTGCTGAGATTATCTACTACAACCATGATTGCATCATGTTGCTTAACTGTCTTTGAAAACCCATTAATAAAACACATGGAGATTGTCTCCCATTTCCACTATGGGATTTGCAAAGGATGCAATAGTCTTGCAGGATGCTTGGGTTCAACTTTCACATGTTCACACTCCAGACACTTAGCAATGTATTCAACAATGTATTGCTTTATTACTGCCTTACTATTGTTACCATATTTTGATAACCAGGGTGACCCATATAAGTTATCCTATGGAACTCGTCCATAATCAAGTGCCTCAAATATGATGAATTAGGAGCATACATACTGTTGTTATACAATAAAAACTCATTATCTATAAGATGATATCCTTCATACTTTCTCTCCTTGGGTTCTTGTTGTAACCCTTCTTTCACATGGTTGAGGAACTCGTCTTCTTGCAAGATGGTTTTAATCCTCTGCTTGATGTCAACATATCCTACACTTTTTGTTACTAACTGTATAGTATTCACAATTCGAGTGAGTGCATCTTCTACTCTGATCGCCTTCCCTTTAATATGTTTGATTTTGAAATCAAACTCACTATTGAAATCCATCCACATGGCCCTTATAGCATTCAATCATGGCTGGTCGAACAAATACTTTAGTCCATAGTGGTCTGTCATTAAGACAAACCTTCTTCCAAGGAAGTAATGTCTCCACATATTTAATGCATGCACAATTACTGCAAGCTCTAAATCATGGGTGACATACTTCTTCTCATGCTCATTTATCTTTCTTGATTCATAACAAATTGCTTTCCCTTCTTGCATAAGAACTCCACTGAGTCCTTCTTTGCAAGCATTGGTGCAAACCAAGAAATCCTTTTAAGGGTCTGCAATCTCCAAAACATGGGCATTAGTCAAAAGATGCTTCAATTGATGAAAGTTGGCCTTATATTCTGGTGACCACAAAAATTTCTCCCCCTTCCTCTATAATGAAGTAATGGGATTACCAATCTTGGAAATCCATTTATAAACCTTCTGTAATACCTATCCAGTCCATGAAAGATATAACCTCTATCACATTCCTAGGGGCAGGCCAATCCGTGATTTCCTAAATATTTTTGGGATCTACTGCCACTCCTTCTACCAAGATTATATGGCCTAAATACTGGATTTCCTTTTGAAAGAAATCACACTTGCTGAAATCATCATAAATATGGTTCTCTCTCAACACTTGTAACACCATTCTAAGATGTTGTTCATGATCTTATCTAGTCTTGGAGTACACCAAAATGTCATCCACAAACACTAAGACAAACTTGTCTAGATATTTTCTAAGCACACTGTTCATTAAACACATGAAAGTGGCAAGTGAATTTGTAAGTCCAAATGGCACCACTATGAAATAATAATGTCCATACCTCATTATAAAGGTTGTATTGTGGATGTCCTCATCCTTAATCCTAACTTGATGATATCCAGACCTCAAATCAATCTTTGAGAAAACTGCAACTCATTTGAGTTGGTCAAAGATATCATCAATCCTAGGTAATGGATACTTGTTATTGATGGTCATCTTGCTCAACTTCCTATAGTCAATACATAGTCTCAAGGTACCATCCTTCTTCTTTACAAACAAGGCTAGTGCTACCCATGGGGATACACTCGGCCTGATGTAACATTTATCCAAAATTTACTTAAGCTCCACTAGTTTTGGTGTGCTCATTCTATAGGGTAATTTTGATGCTGGTACTGCCCCAGGTACAAGATGTATTGAAAAATCAATATCTCTCTTTGGAGGTAGTCCAGGTACCTCCTCTGGAAATACGTCTTTAAACTCCCACAAAACAGGGTGATATTTAGTCTTCATATCCTTTCCTTCCATTGGGTTGAGTACTTGTATAGCGTACAAGGGGCACCCTTTCCAACTAAAATTCTTGAACTGCAACGATGATATTTTCCTAACTGAAACTATCTTCCGAATTCCTTGAAAAACTATTGCATTGCCTTATTCATCTTTACATTCCAAAATTTTATCATAACAATTCGGTTTTTCCTTGTGGTTAGCTAGCCAATCCATACCTAGCAGCACATCATATGATCCTAAAGGTAGAATATTCAAGGCTACTTGTGTACATAGTCCATTTATCTCAAATGGACCGAATTCTATGACCTCATCCACTTTTCTCTTAGTTCCTGCGGCTAATTTGACTAACCATTCCTTTGCATGTTTCTTCCTCTGTAAAACACATGCTTCAACAACTTGAGGTGAGACATGAACAAGATTAGATCTAGGGTCAATTAAAATAGAAATGGGTTGCTTGGAAATCATACCTTCCATCTCTACCATAGAATCTTGGTGGTATGCTTGCCGATTTTCCACAACTGCATATATCCTTGGCACACTTCTAGCCACATCATTGAATGTAGCTACTTCCTGCATATGATAAATTTTCTTGCTATCATGTTGTCTATGAGGAAAATCCCTCAACAGATGTGGTTCTCCACAATCCAAAGATTATAGAGGCCCTTTCTTTGGTTCCTCTAATTTTTCTCTTGCCTTCTCTGCTGGATTATTTCCACTTTGAGATGGAAAATTATGCTTATGCATAGTTCTTCTTGGCTGACCAAACTTTGCACCCTTCTTTGGATTCTTGTATAGAAATTATCTGAATCCCTTTATCTCAGACCCACCCTTATCCATTCTCTTTCAATCCTTGGAAAGCTATGGCTTATGCCTGGATTGATCATAACAATAATTGGCCTTTCTTATAGTGTCATCTAATGTATCTGGCTTATCAAATTCAATTCTGTCCTAGTAGGACTGTGGAAATCTGATGAGAAAATGTTGCACTCTTTATTTCTCATCCTTGAGGTAAGGAACATACCTCAACAACTCCATAAATATCTTGGCATAGGAATCCATAGTAAGTTGTCCCAACTTATGCTCATAGAATTATTTGATTTTGTCATCAAAATACTTCTCCAATAGGTATTCCTTTATGAATTACTTCTCAAATTGCTTCTAGGTGAATTTGGTTTCCTTCAATCCTTTGACCTCCTAGAGATATTCCCACCATATGGAAGCTCCTCCATTCAAATTGAAGATGGAAATCCTTGCCTTGGTATTCTTGGAATAATTGTGTACTCGAAAGTGCTTCTTCAATCCCAACAACCAAGCTTTGAATTCGTCTCCCTTCTTAAATTCTCCATCAAAGGTAGGCGACTTAGCCTTATTGAATTCTTCAATCAAAGAACTCTATGAGTGTCTCTTCTTTTTCCTTGGAATACTTGATACAATGTCACTGCTGGACAACTTCTCGGAAGAAACGTTCCTACTAGATGACTTCGTGGAAATACTTCCACCAAATTTACTTTTCTTGACATCTCGATGCCTTTTCTTGGAATAACTCTTTCCCACATCGCTATGGTACAATCCATGTTTTTAGGCATCTAAAGGGGTTTTCAACCTCTATGATTATAGAAACTATGGATCACTGGGGCCTTGCAACAGATGCTTTTGAATTTCATACAAGATCTATAGTAGTACTTCATTTAGATTTGCTTGTTCAACTTGAGTCCTCATAAGCCTCTCATTATCTGCCTTCATACTCCTGATAGTGGCTACCAAATTTGGAGGGGTTTCTATGTCCGTACGACGGTTAGATTCCTCATCTGTGATGTGTAATGTGTATTCCATGCTATGCTGCACCATTTAGTTCCAATGCCCTATGTGTTGAAATAGAAAAACATTGTTAGCCATTGCATAAGTCAATATCATAACACACATTTCTTGGAAAAGTAAAAACTTTCTTAAACAATTTTAAGCGGCCTTGGTGACCCATTTAAGCCCAGAGTTTGAAATTTGCTCCGATACCACTCTACAACACACCCAATCCCCTAACCCTCACTTAGGTTGGTGGGTTTTCAGAATTTCCTCTTATTTAACTTAGTTCTTTTTTGTCAATGAAACCCATAGATGGATTCCGCTTGTCGAGAGCTTTCCAATGACTGTAACCATGTTCAAAATCGATCTCTAGCTCAAAAGTTATAGCTTCCCAATTTTTTCAAGATTTAGTTTATAAAATCCACCTCATTTCCATGTGGCATCCACGTGGTTCCTTGTCACGTGTGCCATCCGATGTGGCAATGACATGTCACCTACCACTTGTCTCATTAGGCTTTGGTCTATCGGGCCCACCAGTTTCAATGGCTCTAATATCTTGGAGCTTTTCTTCATCATCATCGGGGTTCTTCTCCCTTAGAGTTATAAATCACCTGAACTATCAAGATTTGATGACATACACTCTAATGGGTCTATTCCCCATATCTAATGGTTCTCGAACTCTAACGTCCAATGACTCTGATCACGTCGGTGCCTTTAAATTACACGAAAATTAACGCCCATTCCTTTAATCTCTTCTTGGGAGAACACGTGGGACCTATGAAAAATCTACGATTGTCATTTCTTCTCGCTGGTCCCTTGATCTATGGATAGGATTCCACATGATACCTCTTGATAATTCAATGGTCCACTGACCTTTTCATCATCGATACCTCTATAGAACACATCACTCAAATCACCAACCATTTATGCTCCAATGATGTTGTGACCGACATCGAAGATCCAGATCCCACCGAGGTCACCTCTGATAGATCGTCGGTCCTTACTCTTTCTCAAGGTATTGGTCATCATCGAGTCCTCGTTCGATCCCACCATTCGAACATCCCTTCAGCTCCACTCTTCGACGAATGATTGAGATATACTCACCATGCAAAATTGACAGCTGAGAATTTAAGAATATGACCTAAAGGATCTCTCACTCAGTTGGGTATCCTCTCATCCAAAACAATTGTAAACTGACATGTGTTATCCTGCAGGACACACTAAATTCCATGCTAACATTTGTATCACCCTAACCACCACGTTGTTTCACCACATCATCATGATGTCATTCCCCCCCTTTTGTCACTCACTAAGTGAACTAGAGGGACCCCTAACTAATCGATGACTATCGATGACTCTGGGTATTCTTCATCATCAGAATCCATGCAAGTTGTGACACTCAAGCAACCTACTGACAATGCCTTTATATGAAGGGATAAGATTATCTCACCTTATCGAATCAACGACTGAGAGTTGTTCCAACTCAAAACATGGATATTTTTTAGGATGACAGTCTGATTTAGAGGATCTAATAGATTGATCTTCTAAGGTTCACTAGGTCTTTGAGAACTTTAAAACCACTCTGAGACCAACTAAGGATTTATTTCTTCCTTGGGGATGAATTTTTCATATCTTTCAAGCTTTACATTTAAGATAGGTGGAAGGTTTAACAGAGTTGAGGCCCTCTGAACTACACTGAGACCTCCCCCATGCACCAAAGCATTTCCTCTACTAGTCTCGGGTGAATATTTTGTTCATATCCTATAAAATTTCCACTTAAGAATAGGAGGTTCCCTCAAGGCATAAGGTCCCTTTAATACCTACAAGACCCTCCAGGTAATAGGGCACTCATGTCACCTTTCCAAGTGAGATCTTATCCATATCTTGCAAGCTTTCCTCCCAAACTGCAAGATCCTTAGGTATACAAGATACCCATACATTACTTATTTTCATGAGTTAACAGATTAAGCAGTGAAAAAAAACAAGCATATTCCATTTTACTCAGGAATTCAATTCATTTTTATATACATTCATATTTCCCATTTAAATAAGAAAACCACATGTTTACACCATTAACACACATCAAATAGGCAAGTTAAACACTTATCTATTCAGGGAAATATTAGCAGCCAATTGACTAAGAGAGGACACATTTCCTCCCAACCTTAGGCCATTCCCTAGAGTACAATCCTACAACATTCCACTCCAATGCCAAGCCATGATATCACAATGGGAATGATTCATCTAGTTCTCAAGGTTAGAATGATTCAAGAATGTTACTCTCCTTCCTCCATTGGAAACAACATAAATTTCCCTCTTCCCACTGAGCTCAAGACTTCCATAGGTTTATTATGTACCCCCCCATTTGGATTTACTCTACACAAGGAGTCCCTTCCCTGCTATACAATCCCTCAAAAACCTCCCTTACCAGTGCTAGTTTCTCTCGAGTAGGTACCAAGCTATAGTCCTCTATAGCTCCAGTATGGATTTCAGTCTTCTCTATTCCAGGGTGATGATTAATCCTTTGGACACGGTTCCTATTTTCCTTAAGAACAAATTTCCCATTTATTTTATCTTTTAGATCTGTGCAGATGAACACCTTTGTTCATCACACCATTTTTTAGTGAGTTTTCTACGCACTTCCTCTTTTTATTTGTTGTTGAGACTTAATCTTCCTTGCATTCTCTTTGTCTCCCATTTCTCTCTCTCTCTCTCTGATTCTGTGCCTCTACCTCCTCTGTGACTTCCTACACATCTGGTGATGTTTTTCCACCTTTAGCCTCTTCTTCCACAAATCCCTCATGTTTATCATGGATTCTTCCCAAATACGACCTTCTGTTCAAGGTTCAAATTCCTGAAAGGAAAAATCTATGGGGTGTCCTCTTCGTCAGATTATCCAGTTGACCCCTTGTCTTCTCAAGAGATCATGATTGTTAGCAATATTAACTTCCTCAACCACCAATATCATTTCTTGATAATAGTTCACATGGATTCTTTTAGACTCAAGCATGCTGGTAGGTGATGCATTTAATATTTTTCAAATGTAAGTTGGAATACTGGACAAGATTCCTAATTTCTTCATAGGAACCTCTCTGTTCCATCTCATTAGTCCACCTCACCCATCCCACTTCATCAATTCTCGCTTGTGATATCACGACCAATACTTTCAAGGATTTTCCCTCTTAGCCAATTGTCTGGCGTTTTTAATTAATCACAACATAATTAAAAGATTCATACTCATATTATATGAAGTCTTAGAATAATTACAATGATGGGGGAAAACAGGGTGTTACAATAGTGATGAAGAAGCATAACACCAATATTGATTCTTCTTCTTCTTCTTCTTCTTATTCTCATGGAAATGGACTTTCTCCTTCTGGTTTCACTTTCAATGCAACTTATACTTCTTGTTTTGATGAGTGGATTATTGATTCTGGAGAATCTTATCATATGGCTAAGGATAAAGCCATATTTTCTGCTCTTAATGA
>SNQJ01S0289772.1:0-10649 GCA_010110895.2 Picea sitchensis | reverse complement strand
TGCCGAGGAAACCCATGTTGTGCAAATGAATTGGAAGGGAGAAATCCCTAACTCCACTCTTTCTTTGTTGATTGTATCTATATGGGGTGAAAAATATGATATGTGCAAATAACTAAATGGTGTGAATGTAGATAAATGCAAGAGAGGAACCCAACTAGTATGCATAACCACAAGTAAACATATGGAAGAATAAATATGTGATAGTGTGCATATAGATGTGCATGGGCATATATATTGTTGCATATTGGTTAAATAATGTATGTTGCTAGTTGTACCACCAAGAATGGTTGAGGACATGGTGGAAGATGTTGGTGATATTGTTTCATATGACATTCAACTTCATGAGGAATGGTAGAGGTCAAGAAAACACTTGTTAAGTGGTTGGTGAAGGGATGTTGTAAACTCCCATGAGGCACCACCAGATAGGATGCTTGATAGAAACCATATAGGTATGATGAACCATGCCAATATTACATGTGTGATGAAAGGAATTTAGGTAAGAAATTCCTTTAACCATGTTTGATATCATAGTTGATTTATTACCGATATCTAAATGCATAAATGTGGTGATACCCAAGGTGGGGTATGGTAAAGTCAAGAAGCTTTGCACATGCAAACAATGTTGAAATATTTTGATGTGTTCATGTGCTAGAATGTTTTGTTAAGTTGGGCATGATATGATAAACAAGGAAAGTAAACAATATTCATGCCCAAAATGTGGAAGGGAATACCATGTGGAACAACCATGTGTGAATTCATGTTGTTGTTGGACTTGTGGAATCTTGGAATTGATACACCACTATCCAATAGTCGCTTCACTTCTATAGGTTCCCTAGAATGTAACCTTTTTTTTGCACTAAAGAACAATGGAGGGGAAGGGTTCCTAAGGGACTATTTCATAGAGAAAGGAAAGGCCTTCCGTTGTGTTGTGTTGGTTGAAGAGGAATGTGTCTTGATGATTGATTAAGTGCGGGTGAAGTGTCTAGAATATGTGCATAGAATTAGCTAATTCCTACAACTTGTCATCATGGATTTCATGGTTTAGCATTATGGTATTCTTGAATTAATTCAAGCGTGCATTGAGTGAATTTAAGGATTGTTGAAAGTTATGGTTATGCATACATGAATTTATTCACATATGTTAGATTGCATTAAGTGAATGCATGATGGTGATAATATTGGTGATATGGTAAATATTGTTTCATTGTAGTTAAAATGTTGACAATTGAAATTTATTTGATTATTCGTGTGGCATAATTCTATGATCATTTATTATGTTGTTGTGAATGTAGCAATGAAATATATGTATACTCATGTTTTGTTTGGCTAAATGGAAACGATATTAAAATGGACATATTGTGGGTAAGTTGTCTTGGATATGGCCATAAGATTAAGTCAATAATTAATACAAGTTGTTATTGAATGCAAAGGCCAACACTTTGATAAGGCTCTCATATTTGTTAAATTTGATTATTGTCTGAAACATATACAAAATTCTATTTGAAATTTTGATGATAATATCTCATGGCCATTGTATGTCTATTATACTGATGAGATGACATATTTTTCTATTTCAGACAAATGATGGTTATTATAAGCTTGAAGGCATGGGAAGGATGCAACTTTGGTGACATTGGTGTTGTGTTTCCATGCCTAGATCTGATGATTAATTCTTATGATAATATTAAGTACATTTTTCATCATAAATTAACCACACACTGAACATGCAACGTACTAGCAGAAAAAATACATCAGCAGAACAAATAAAAGAGAAAACACCATGCACAAGTGAAGACACACTTATCCTGGGAAACCCTCTTGGGGAAGAAAAACCTAGCAAAACATTTCTCTAGAAGATAACGTGTTAGTCTAAAGATACAACATAAAACTTCCCAGCCAAAATTATTTGCAAAACATGAAAGACAAATCCAAGACAAACCCTCCTTTCCTTGTTGCGGTTTTTCCTTCTCTTAGGTGAATTTCATACAAAGAGATCTAATGAGATATGTTATACAAATGAGGGTAAAGCGTCCTCTATTTATACCTTTTGGTGACACATCCAAGAGACACAACTCTTGGGTTAGGTCCGACTTGACTTATGGCCAACTTTACATATAAAATAAATCTTTTCCAGAAATTTCTTTTGACATTTAAATGGGGTTGACTTGAACAATAAATTTGGGGCTGACTTTACAAATAATAATTCCCCAATTTAGCTTTAAAAATACATTATGAAGATCGACCATATTTACAAAATTTCAACACTCCCTCTAAACTAGTGAGGTATTCATAATAACAAGTTTGACTCATCTTCTTAGCAATCCTTTGTTATCGAAAGGTTTCATCAATAAAAAATCTCCTCAAAATATCTTCCCGATGTTGCAAACATCAACACTCCCTCTCAGCAAAGGAAGATATTTTTTTATCATCATATCCACTAGATCAAATCATCATCACTATCAGCATCATCGGGTAGCAATCCTGGCATCAAATCATCATCTCTCGTGGCCATACTCCATCTGAGTAATCATGCATGATGCTAATTTAGGTGTTGAACCATGTGCACTCAACAGAGTGTCCTGCATAATTCATTCACTCAATAGAGTGATACTAGGACCATTTTTCCTAATCTGGTCACTAAATGTGACATGGGAAAAATGATTGTCCTCATAGATGTTGAAAGCAATGCCATGGGCTATAAGAACCATTCTTCATAATCTGGTCACTACATGTGACACGGGAAGAATGACTGTCCTGGACCATTTTCCCTAATCTAGTCACTACCTGTGACACAAGGAAAATGATTGTCATGTACCAATCTTCCTAATCTGGTCACTACCTGCGACACAGGAAGACGAACCATTCTACCTGACTGGGAAATTCCCCAGGAGAATGATTGTCCTGGACCATTTTCATGCAGAAAATGATTGTCCATGGTACATCAACAATCTGTCAAACCTGGACCATTCTCCACCAAGAGAATGATTCTCCACCAGCACACTAACTATCCATGATGCCACATATCAGCACTCCCTCTTGACTGAGGAAGTCATCTCCCTCTTAACCAAGGGAGTAATCTCCACAAGTCCCATCTTGTCCCTCAAGTATGCAAACTTTATCTTGGACATAGGCTTTGTCAAAATATCAGTTGTCTGCCTGTTGGTGGAGATGTACTGGAGCTTCACTTCTCCCTTCTGGACTTTATCAAGGATGAAGCAGTACATGATCTCAATGTACTTCGACCTGTCATGGAACACGGGATTCTCTGAAATATTTACACAACTTTGATTATCACAATATATCACAGTCGAATCCAACAACTGATCAAATATCCTAGAAACCAGCTTATGGAGCCATATTTCTTTCGTACAAGCATCATAAGATGCAATATCCTCTGTAGTTCTTAGTGTTATATAATTTTGCTTCCACAAATCCTGATTGATCTCATGTTGAAGGAGCACCCTTTGGTGCCCTTTCTGTCAACTGCACTCTCTCCCTGGTCAGAACTGTATATCTCTGCAGCCTAACTCCATCACTTGGGACATATCCAACTGTACCATACGGGTACACATGCTTTGCTACAAGATAATGTACATGCCTCAGCTCAACCATGAGTTGACTTAATGTGCTCTCTGCAAAGAAAATATCTAATCAAGTAGATCAATGATCCAATCAATCGCATGTACATCATGGGATCCACCAAATCTGAATCTAAAGCAAACTCACTCAGCTTCTTCAGATTTGTCATCATAGGTGTAGTCATAGACCTACACTCCATCATGTTGTATCTTTGCAAGATCACAACTGTGTACTTCCTTTGTCTGGGGAATTTCTTTTCTGGCCTCTTCCACACCTCCAATCCCTTGGAGAATACTCAATATCCTAACAAGAACAATGGATCATCCCAATAATATCCAATCTGGGACTAGCTCCTCTGGAAGTGGATATGCATGTACTGAGAGTAGCTCCTCCACTCTCTCTGCAACTGCTCCCTCTGGAACTCTTCAACTGCTCCCGCTGAGCTCCTGCAACTACTCCCTTCGGAACTTTGCAACTTCTCCCTCTGAGCTCCTGCAATGACTCCCTCTGGAACTCTGAAACTGCTCAACTCTAAGACTGAGAGTATCAAATCTACTTTGTCAACAACTGCCCCCTCTGGGACTGCTCTCTATGGAATTAGCTCCTCCTCTCTCTCTCTCTCTCTGCAACTGCTCCTTCTACATATGCTCCATCTGGAACTAAGAGTGGCTCAATAATTATTCCTTATGGAGTTGGATTTGACTCATCCTCTGTCTCTGCTCCCTCTGACACAAGAAGTTGCTCCACATCCTATCCTAGAAGTGGTTCCATCTATGTACCTAGAAACCGAAGGTGACTCTACCTCCTCCTCTGGAGGTGTCCTTGTTACTGACTTTGTCTCTTCCTCTGCTCCATATGGATGTAATATTATTGGATCTTCTGTCATGTCTTTGTATCTTCTGAAATCGAAGATGGATCTGCCTCCTCCTCTGGAGGTGTCTCTAAATACGCGAGAACAACTACCATGCATGCTCCCTCTACTCAGTTCATGAATTGGAATGGCTAGACCTGCTCCCTATGATTCACATACTATATCCACCTCCATTAATGAATCCATCACCATAGATGTGTTGGTTGCATCCATAGTCACTGGAATTGTCTGTTATCTGGTATGATCTCGTCCTGGAGGTATACTGCTTCTAGAGACTTCTTGTCTCTAAGCATCACATCTGGTAATGTATCTTCTTGACATAATGTTGGAAGTTCTTTCCTTCCATGTCTGCTTCTTTGTATGAGTCAAGTGAATCCATTCACAAATCCTCTGACTCTGATCTGTTACAATATCCTGTATGATATCCTTGGTGCACGTACCAAGATTAATATGAAAAATTGAGTCAAACTTTTACCAGGTTATGCTTCATGTCTAGTGACCTCATTGTCCATCAATCATGTCTTCTCTTCGGGAAACTTCAGGACACTGTGAGACTTAATATGCATAACACTTATTGAGCTCTCATACCAAGTACAATGGCTCAATTACAATTTCAGGACTCCAGTATCAAGGACAATGGCCCGACTCAAATAAAAATATATGTTGGGTTCCCAAAACCAGAGAGAAAAGACCCAACTACCAAAATAACTTGTTGGGCTCCATAACCAGGAAAAAAACACAACTACAACAATAAATCTATTGGGTTCCCAAATCTGGGAAAATAACCCAACCTAACAATAATAAATGACTCAAATGAGAACTTGTTGGACTCGCGTTCCAGGAATAATGGTACAACTTACCAAGACAAGTTTTTGGGTTGCCAAACCAGGGAAGATGACCTGGCTTACATCAATTACAACAAGTATATGTTGAGATCACAACTTCCTTAGACATAGAGTATAAAGAGATATATTTGTGCAAGTAGAGAGGGTTCTCGTACCATGGATAATGACTCTCCTTACAAAGACAATACTAAGTGCACAAGATCCAATGTCATTTTACAAACCAATAATAAGAAGAGCACATACCTAGAGTGTACACCAATGGAGATTCTGCTTGTTTGTCAATGTCATGGTGAGCAATGATATTCCTTGCTTGCTTGTCATAGACTAGAAGGAAAATTGTGTTGTTTTAGCTTCCTGTGGCTACCTACTACATTCTATAAACAAAATTGTTTTCCTTGTAGCCACATGTACCATACAATTCTCTGACAAAGTCTGCATCAACCTTTACTGTTGTAACTAATATGAGAGTATCACATATTAGCAATTATGCCCTTTTGTTGGTGATCCAACTTGTTATGATTGTTTTAGATTATCAAGGTCATGTCCATTATTGACATTCAACAAAATTCCAAACACACTATTGTAGCTATCCTTGTAGCTCCTGCTGCTACTCAAAACTATTACAACTTGACTTCAAATCTGTAATTATGGCTTTCCTGAATTTGTAGATGACACAAGTAGAAATGATGAAGTTTATTTGTTGCCTTTACACTGTAAACACTCTCTTCTTATAGTATATTGCAAGGTCGGTAAATATTGGTTTTCATTATGACCATTATGCTTGGCAACAAGTCAACCATTCTTGTCCTTAACTTATAAGTACCAACCAGTACAGATTTCCAAAACAGAGTTTTGTTGACGACTCACAATCTGGTATGCAATCTGATGACAGGATCAAATTATATGTATGTTAAGAGAGGAAGAATACCAACCAATATTCTTAGCTATCTGTGGTGCTTGAAATAGTCAACGTTATCCCTTAATAGTTTTGTCTCCTTTTTCCAGTGATAATCAACATTTTTCCAATGATAATCAGCAAGGGTTCCACCAATGCTAGGGTCACAAACCTTCTTTCTGATGTTTGTGAGATTTGATAAGCATGTGTTTTTATTTTGGTAGAGCTCAGTCTTGTCCTATATCTCCTCAACCTCCATTGGTATTTACAAGATCTAATGCGGCATGTTTTTAGAGGCTTGATTGATTCTACGGCTAGGCTTAAATGGCCTCTTAAGTCCATCATTCAAGCTTGTAAGATCTGTTGGAGGGTTCGGCCCTCAATAGTACTAAGGCTAAGGTATTTTAAGACCTTGATCTGCTTTTGAATATGCATGGTTAGGTCCTTAGGGCTTGCGGAACCCTTTAAGGTTCTTCCATTGTTGTGTCTAGGGTAGTGAGGCCTTTCTAGGCCTGTAGTTGTCCTAGAATGGACTCAGCCCTCCTTCAAAGAATGTGGCCTTTCTTCTTTTGATATGTGGTTAAGGCTGAGGCCTATCTAGATCTACCAACTGTTGTAATAGAACTCATATCTTTTTCACCTTACTATGCATGGGGATATTTTATAGCTCTGATCCCATGTTTTTTTTGCATGCCCATATCTGATGATTAATTCTTATGATAATATTAAGTACATTTTTCATCATAAATTAACCACACATTGAACATGCAACGTACCAGCAGTAGAAATACATCAACGGAACAAATAAAAGAGAAAACAACATGCACAAGTGAAGACACATTTATCCTGGGAAACCCTCTTGGGGAAGAAAAACCCAGCAAAACCTTTCTCTAGAATATAACTTGTCATTTTGAAGACACAACATAAAACTACTCAGCCAAAATTCTTTGCAAAACATGAAAGACAAACCCTCATTTCCTTGTTGTGGTTTTTCCCTCTCTTAGGAAAATTTCAGAACAAGAGATCCAATGAGATATGTTATACAAATGAGGGTAAATCGTCCTCTATTTATACCTTTTGGTGACACATCCAAGAGACACAACTCTTGGGTTAGGGACGAATTCACTTATGGCTAACTTTACATATAAAATAAATATTTTCCAGAAATTTATTTTGACATTTAAATGGGGCTGACTTGAACAATTAATTTGGGGCCGACTTTACAAATAATAATTCCCCAATTTAAATTTACAAATACATTATGAAGACCGACCATAATAACAAAAATTCAACATTTGGAACCATGTATTATGCCTTGATCATCTGGAGCTAATGACAGGCTTGATTTTGCCAATGGGATGCCATAGTAAAAAAAATCTAGAGGCTTATGCTCTTCTTACCTGTGATAACCTTTGTAAATGTTGGATCACTCGAGAGACTATTTAGTAGACAAGGGGATGCTTGAGCTTGAGAAGTTTAATTGTTGTAAGGAAAAGACACTCTTCTTGCATGTGAAAGCCTCAGTAAATTATGGATCGACTAAGGGACTACATAATAGAGAAGGGGATGCTCGATCCTGTAAATGTGAGTGGATGCAAGGAAGAGGTGGCTTGAATAAATATGTTGGCTTGGATAAAGAGGTAATATAATTTGGGTGTTCCAAAGAAGACATTAATTTGAACCTTTCCAATGGAACCCATGTGAAGCGAGAATATAATCATATAGATAAGCATTGGATGAAAATTGCACATTGTATATGGTATTGTGAATATATGTTCTTTAGTTATGAATTTAAAATTTCTATGGATGGGATAATGTTGTATATAAATAAATATGATATGCACTCTTTCCTTTGATGATTGGTGTATTCTTATCACAAAGTTAAGACCTTAGAAGTATCTCAAGGCATGAATGGAATTGTTGAACATTGTTGTCCAAGATAGCCAACAAATGAAAGATTGCAATGTAGAGGATATCATTGCAAATGAAACTAAAGAATGAATATTGAACACAATGTCTCATTCCTAGAAATAAAGGTTCACCAAGGATGGTGTTATTCCAAGTTGGGGGATGTAATACCCTTATTTTCACCCTTGAATTATAATATGTTGAATCATATATTATTTGCATGTTGAGGTTTATGTGATGGGAGTCAAAGCATGTAAGTTGAGTTATAATGACCCCATGTTGTAAATATGTGAAATGAATTGTAAACATTTCTAGTGTGGAGCACATGGCAAAGGCCCGACTAGCGAATGTGTTAATGTAAAAGCATACATAAAAGGAAACACATGAATACAATATACACCTAAAAGGTTACTTGAGGAAGCAACAAGGGGACTATGATACCAAAAGAGGAGAAGAGGAAAGGGGGTTACATGGGTGATTTGACTTTCATAGTTTTCCTTTTGGGAGTACTACATTGTTTTCCCATTCTTCCTTAAAAGTGTTCAAATCAATCTTTGACTTGGGTGTGCATTGAAGTACAATTGTCACATCCTTGGAAAGATAGTAGATCTCATGCAAGAAAATGCCTCTTCTTTCCATTTGTGGGTACCGTTATTGGATGGATCATTCTTCCATTCTTTGGAATCAACATTATTTTCCCATGTTATGGGATTTTCCTCTCTTTGATAACGAGACTAGTCATGTGGGAAACCAAGGGTTGTTGTTCTGCAAATGGTTAGATAATCCCATGGATTTGTAGCTAATAAGAGCATGTAGAAGTTAGCAGATTTTCTATTGAAAGTATGAGAGTAAATGGGATGGTTTTGAGGGGAAAACCATGGTTGATTGATGGTTGGAATGTCCACAATAGCCAAAGAAAACACCATTAAGCTTGCAACCTGGTTAATTTTTCTCATTGAATGTTTAGAGCCAAGTGTTTCTCTTCCAAGTTTTTCCCATAAGGAATGAGCAATTTGCACTCGTTTTTCCTACATAGAAGAGCATTGGAAGGGAAGAAGATCCCTAAGGGGTAGTTGATCAATGAAAGGGAAGATCTTTCTTGTGTCATGTAGTGCAATGGAAGAGAGTGTCACAGTTGATTGATGGCTAGATGGAGGCTTGGAGTGCTATGTAGTGAGTAGATCGGCTAGGTCATGAGAGCAATGGCTTGGCCTAAGTGAAATTAGAGCCTCATAGAAGCTTCCTTCACCTTAGTGTTATCATGGTCTAGCTTGGGGTGGAATCCATAGTTGATTCTATGGTTGAGCAGTGAACCACTCCTCAACAACTGGTTTGATATACTTCTTTTAGTTATAAGTATTCATATTCATCTTTCTGTAGAATGTTTTTTATATTTGTAATCTATCATATGATGTTATGGGTTTAGTTGTTAATGAATGTTTTGTGTTTATGAATGTATATGTGGATGAGATTGATGATAATCCCATATGCATTAGGCATGCGAATACATATTGGTTGAACAATCATTGGGCATTGTTGTGCATGCATGTTCATTTTTGTTGTGTTTGTTTGTAATGTGAACAATGTATATTTTGTGATGAAGACATTGATATTCTCGCTAGAATCATAATTAGTAAATATGATAGTAAATGAAGAAAATAAATCTTTTTGGTAGTGCCTCGATGGCCAAGGGAGGAATTTGGGATACCACATTGGTCCATCCTAGAATATTAATGGTAGGACCCGTGAAAGGTGAACCCATACCAAAATCTCTTTGGAGCAATCCTTTTCAAGGTTAAATTAATCTAATGTGCAATAGATAATCTTGTACATTTTAAACCTTTATAGTATAGCAATGCACACATAAATTATTTGTAAAACAGAAAGAGAACAATAGCATTCACACATAGTACTAAGAAATTTACCTTGGAAAATTCACACATAGTACTTAGAAATTTACCCTAGAAACCCTTAACCAGGAAAACCAACAAATGTTTAGAGCCACACATCTAAATCTCATTGTATTAACTTCACCATTACAATGCAATATGTAGGATCATGTGGTATACACAACCCTAATACATTGACCTGGACGAGATTTCTTGATCGGAATTACAGTATAATGGGCCAAAAAAACATTAGCCGAAAAACACCAAAAACAGACAAAAACAAACCAAAAAACAACCCAAATTTTTTTCTCGAGAGCTACACCCCCGAACAGGGGGACCCAAGTTCCCCCCCCTATGACCCCTCCTTGCTCCCATTCTAATGTACATTACATAGGCTAATCATGCAAAGAATATAACACATACCCAACAAATCCCTCTCGGGCCCATGAAATAGGGTCCACTCATAAAGATTGGGTTGTGATCCTCCTTGAATTGCAACAAAAAGGTAATATAGCTCCTACTATAAAGAAAAAAAAAATGACTCTTGCCTCAATGGAATCTAATGTTATATGATCCAAAAAGGGTTTAACTTTTATTACTTTAAACTTTTGATTTTGTAAATATTTAAGAAATTAAAGTATTAATTATTTAAAATTGAAATA
>SNQJ01S0289771.1:0-10811 GCA_010110895.2 Picea sitchensis | reverse complement strand
ATTAAAAAAAAATGAGTACAAAAATATTTTTTAAAACAATTATATATATTAATATGTAAGTTGTCATGGATATTCCACTAAAATAGTCCATCACAACATATTTTACAATTCTCTAAAATATTTTATTATAGAGTTTATTACCTTATATCTGATCTATTATTAATAGTTTTGTTGTCAAATTTATGGAAATAATTGAAATTGAAATGAAATAACAAGAAAATGAACACAACATCCACACAAATGAACACAAGACGTGACCTAGGAAATTTGATATGGGAGAAAACCGAACTAGAAGGTGAGGCACATGCCCTGCTCTCTTTTTCTTAATTATGAAACGGAAGTACACATTATGGCCTTAATAGCTACTACAAAATATCATACCTTCTCTGTCATGCTTCAATATACCACTCCTAAATGCTCTTCTCAACTATAGAACAGTAAAAATACTAAAATATTGAAACCCCTTCTCTTCCTGATGGCCTAATATTGAACATAGCCTAATAGTTGTCTAGGGATATGGTTATGTTTTTTGAATTCCTCAACCCTATATTGATGTTAGAGTTTTGAACCCTTTAGAATATTCTTGAAATTACACAAATGACAAGCCCCACATGTGTGAGCCATGTGTGATGACAACACATCCACTTGGTACCACAATGGTCAATTGGTAGGTAAACTTGCAGGAGGCATAGCATCCACATACAAAATTTGATTAAGGTGATTTTCACACTCTTTCAAATATTTCATTGTGTATAACAATGCCAAGGGTGTGAGATGCATTCTTCCTCCCCACGCTCAATATTGGCCTTATTTGTATAGACTCTTGGAAGAGGATTGGGAGATATTGTAGATATTATAGAAACCAATGGAGACTCAAATCCAATAATTTCCAAGTCTCATTTCACGAAGAACCAAATCATCCATCTTTGACCTCTTTGAATCTCTGCAAATCTAGAAGGTTACAAGTGTGGTCGCTTGTTGCACACTATCAACCAGTGACATGGTAGCTATTTGTACATTTCTGACTAGTGACATGGTCCCTTGTTTTCCATGTATGATTAACGACCTCCATAAAAAAATCATTGAATCTCGAGCATAAGAGTGTGTTTTGACTTGCATATTCTATTGTGTTCCTCCTAACATTATAGGGTGGAAATTAAGGCGACAACACAATGAAGAGTCCAGGAACAAACTAATTTGTCTATTTTCCAAAGTGATCAGGTGTTCATCCCTTGATGCTCAATTAAGATTAAGGTCACTCCAAATAATTCTATCATGACTTGGACATATGACACACCCAATATTCATAAAGATGATGTCCCCTTAATACTGACTATAAACATGATAGGATCTCTAACGTACTCTCTGGAAAAAATTATTTCTAAGTTACTCATTCTCCCATGTGGCACTAAAAAATCATTTTTAGAGGACTAGTTATCCTTTGTAAAATGTATCAAAAAACAAAATGCAGAAGATGATGAAATTATAGTAAGCATTGACATTATGTCTCTCTACACCAAGGTCCTAGTGGACCATGCCATTAATGTCATGGAATATTTCAAGGACATAGAGAATGATAAAACTTGTAAAGGTATTCCTTAAATCAAAATATTTCAGTTACAAAGGAAATATGTATGAGAAAATTCATGGTGTAGCAATAGGCTCCCCACTATCACTAGTAGTTTCAAACATCTACATGGGTAAATTTCAAGTAAGGAATTTCAATTCCTTTCAACTCACCCTAAGAGTATGGAAATGATATGTGGATGATATCTTCACCAAATGGGGACGTGCTAGAGAGGATCTTGAAGTCTTATTCAAGCACATTAATGGTTTCTCATAACACTTCAAAATCACCATTGAGATAGAAAGGGACATCCAACTTTACTTTTTGGTTGTAATGCTCAACAAGAAGATTTATTGGGAGACTCAAGTATCAATTATATAGGAGGAAGTCATGGAAATAGAGATACCTTCATGCAGACTATCATAACCACCCAACTCAAAAAGTAAGCATCATTCACACCCTTGCAAAAAGGGCCACAATAATCCCATATGAAAAACACTTGAACTATGAACTAGATAACCTTAGTACGGTCTTTTGAATGAATAGTTACAATGATAGGAAGATTGAAAAGGGAATCCACAAAGAAATGAACGCAGGACACTTACATAGGAAGGTGGATATCCCAAAACTCACATTTCAATGCATGAAAGGTAGCACAAATCAAATTGGAAAAATACAAAGAAGTAGGAAAATCATGATAAACGTCACTCCCACAAACACCATTAGAATCTTGGAAGACTTGGTGAAGGAATCATTAGATATTAGTAAATTAAAAGGTGTCTTTGAAATCTCATGTTCCTATGGAAAATTCTATATTGGTGAAATTGGAAAGTCACTACATGCACATTTAAAATAACATGCAATAGATAATTCTAAAGATTGAACCTCTTTGTCAACTCTCATAAGGCACTCTCACAACATTATAGGAAGGCCACAATTATACCTAACAATATAATTATTCCAACAAAGTGGAATTTTGTACATGTCTAAGCAAGATCAAGTTAGCATTCATTTTGCAACATATTCACATTCAAACTAAAGACATTTTGAACATGGACTGAAAATATATGAAAAAAATTGCTAGAAAGGATCATTTTAATTCATGAATTTCTCGTTCCATCATAACTGAGTTTATGGTACATCAAACAAGTAGGCTACTTTTATTGATGCATCAATGGTGGAAACTAACATTGATGCATTTTTTGGCATTGTGGGTCTTCTATCAGAGCATAGAAAACAAAAACACCATATAATTATATATATAAACACACACACACACAGTATATATATATATATGATCAAGATAGTAACCTCTTACATGAAACTATCATGCCTAGTTGCCTCCATCAACCCATAAGTTAGCCATGACTCAAGCATCTTTGAGGATTACGTGAACTAGGATGTGGATGCCTCGTCTATCCATATGCCCTCTCCTCATTGGACACTTTTGTAGTTCTTGAAGGCACAACCACTCCCCCAACATCACCTAAAGGTCACTCCTAGAAGGATAATGCTATAAATGTGATATACTACACTAGGCATTGGGTCGAGGTGGATATCGATGTCTAGGTCTATTTGATTATTTCCTCTATGGAGGGATGTTTGGTGAGGAGTTTAGGTCTCCACCTAGGAGGATGAAGACCTAGAAATGGATCATTCCTAGCATTTTCTCTATCCTACATGGACCCATGACAAACATCCTAGAATTCACCAATGTCAAAGTAGTTGACATGGTGATGTAAAATAAACTACGCCCATAATTTTCTAAGGAAATATAGAGGCACCTCCATATAATTCTAGGCAGGCTTGTCAAGTACCATAAACCGCCTATCCATCCAATTGTATAAAAATGGTTGGATGGTGCACCAATACATAAAAATGCATTTCTTTGTGGCTAGTGGTTGTAATCCGACTCTTGGGTCAATAAAAAATGTCATCAAGTCTTATTTAGAAATGTGGAGGTCTATAACATAATCTTTATCTAGATTTGTTATATAATATTACTACATTCTAGCCTTGCAGTAAGAAATATGAGTTAATTAGCCTTAGCTATTTGCAATAGAAGACACAATGATGTCTACAGAAGTGGCTAGTAACAATTGTGAGTATTCTTTAATATTTAATAAGTCTTGTATAAAAGTTCTATGAAATCTCAAATGTGCATCAATTTCCTTATTTATTTCTAATTGTGGATAGGGTTGATGCATCTTCCTATAATGATGTTAGAATTGAGTTCTCTCAAGACTCCATATTAATTAAGTACACTGCAATTTAATAAGAAAAAACACATTTTAGTTATTTTTTTATTATTTACACAAATTATGAAAAAAAAATGATTCCATATACTTACCTCAAATAAATAATTTGCCTCACATGAACGTGCACTTACCTCGAATAAATAATTTGACTCACATGAACGTGCACGTGAGTGCGCATTTCTAATACTTACTTACCTCGAATAAATAATTTGCCTCACATGAACGTGCACGTGAGTGCGCATTCTTAGAAATGCATGATGGCGATTTCTAGAATTTAAAGGTGGAAAATCGAGAACTTGTGCACTCTCCTTAGACCATGTGTTCACTAACTACTAGTGAGCATGTTCTTGGACACTCCCATTGCCATTTTTTGGACCATCATCGTCAAACGGGGTATAGAATGATAGCAAAAGCTATTCAATTTAGTTAAAAATATAATACTATATAAATTAAACTAAAATTTAAGTTATGAAATAATATAACTATGAATAAAATAATGAAAAATAATTAATATTTTTTTTTGTTTGTTAATTTGTGGGAGACCTGTTGGCTACGCGATTAAGCTGTGGATCATACCCGGTCTGAGCCACACCAATCCTTAACATGGTTGGATTTTTTGTCCCCGCAAGTTTCGAACTGATGACTTTAACATCACGAAGTGGCTTAACAACACACTCCGTCACCTAGTGTCCTACACCTCGGAAACCAAAAAAACAATTAATATTAAAGAAAAGAGTAGCATTACATAATTTTAAAAGAAGGGATAACATTACATAATTTCAAAATACCAAGATCAATTAAATTTTTCAATCTCTAATATAAAATGATTTTTTTTTTTAACTTAAATAATATTAAATGAAATAAAATAAAAAAATATATTATTAATAAATATAAAGCTTTTAAATGAACACATGAATTTAAACTTATCAAAAATAAAAATATATAAAATATCATTAACATTGCTATATTGTTAAGTTCAAATAAAAAACACGGAATCTTGTGTAAAACAAAACACGCGAACTAATAAAACATATAGTTTAAAAATATATTATTTTAATGTTTCGAATCTTGTGTTAAAACAAAACACACGAACTAATAAAAAATATAGATTAAAAAATATTATTTTAATGTTTGCATATGGAAGAAAATATGTTATGAAAGAAAATATGTTTGGAGCTTAAAGATAAAGATATGCCAATAATATTTTAAATGTCATTGTTTATTTTTTTCGATGTAAAATATGGGGTGAAATATTATTTTTTAGATTATACAAGGTATTTCAAAAGTTAAGTCAATGGTTTTTTTATTTAAAGTTTTTAAATATTTATTTAAAAAATAAAAAAATATATAATATGTATTTTTTTCTAAAAAATTACAAGTTCAAATGTAATGAGGAGTAGAGTATGGGGTAGGGTATGTAGAGGATCTCTTGTCCTACTAATAAATGTAATACAAAACTAAAATTTTTAATCACATAAGAAAATACAAAGATAAATAAGAATGATTATTGAAAACTCTTTTCATCATTGCTTTTCTCATTTCTTTGACCATGTAAAATTTAAACCATTTTGCATTTTTTTCTTCATTAATTGTTTTTATAAAAAATTATAAAAATAAATAAATAAAAATTAAATAAATATAACTACAAATTTGATGATTTAATTATTAAAAAATAATAATAACATTTATTTAATAAAATAAATTCATAAAAAAATATATTTACCTAAAAATATTTTTTTAACAATATATTATAAAAAAATAAAATTAAACATAACATAATAAAAACGGCTATTCTATTTCTGATAAATTGTTTAAATAAAAATAAATAATATAATATAATAATATAAACTCATTTTGATTTGAAGGCATTTCTTAGGACTCGAAAGTAATATCTTATCTATCTCTCTACAACTACAAGGAATCTCTTCGCTTTGTAGACGTATCAACAATTTCTGCAGGTTGGTTGACCCAACTCAGGCTTCTGGGACTTGAAGCAATCCCCTCCAAACGAATCAAAGGCCTAATAAATTTATAGTATTCGTTTAGTAATATATTATAATAAAAAAATAAATAAACATAATATAATTTATTGAAGAAGAAGGTTATTTTATTTTTGATAAATTGTTTTAATAAAAATAAATAATATAATAAAATAATATAAATCCGTCTTTATTTGAAAATTTAATATAATTTGAGTGAGTCTAATTGTTAAGAATATGTGTTTTCTTTTAAAAGGTTATAAGTTCAAATCCACACCAATTTAGTGTGACTTGGCCATGACCTTAAAAATATATTATTATTATATATTATATAGTAAAAGACAATGTTAAATAATACTTATATCATTAATGTAATTAAAATTAATGTTTTAGGGATATTTTAAAAACATTTTAATGAAATAAATCCTAAATTTTATTTAAAATTTTGTGAATATATTTAAGTGTAATATTTAAAACTATTTTTATTAATCAATTATTTGTTTTTGGAATTAAAGAAATAAATTATTGATAAAATAAATGTAGAAATTTTTATAAATTTTTACCATTCATAAATTCACAATAATAATTTGATTGAAAAAAATGAAACCAATAATTTACCATAAGTCGAAACTAGGTTCAAAAAAATTGTACATTTAAAAATATTAATACCAATCATGTAGACGAGAGTCACATATCAAAAGGGTAATCTACGTAGTTACATGTGTCATTGGGATGTTAGAATGTGTAAGTGGCATGTCACAATGTGACCTATATATCTCTTATACAGTATGAGGTGTTGTGATATAGTCTAATCACAGAATCTACTACGCCATTTAATCTGTAATTTCTGAATCAAATGAAGTCATTCAAGCCATGGAATGGAATGAAAATGATGATAATAATTAATATGTTCAATATCTTAAAAAATATAATTAAAGAACAATACTGGCTTTCCCATGTAGTGAACCCACTTCTTAGTAAATTGTGAAAGGTTTGAAAGTCCCCCAAACCTGTTTAGATAGAGCCAGTTACTGTACTCGACGTATCCAAAGGTTTAGTAAGAATTATGATAGTGACCTATACTTTATTCTCAAAGATTCGTGACATCGTCTTGAATCCAAGTCACATGGTTTCATTTTTGGATTGGAGCCCTTTACTCATCATCATGTCTTTAACAAAAGTGTTTAAGTTCAGAAAAGAAGATCCTCTGGGGAGGACTGCCTTCGTTGCAGATTCCTTTAGTCTGAGAACGTTGTCTCTCATCTTCTTTCCTTCCTCAACTTCTTCTTTCATGACCACCTTCTGGTCATCCAGGTCCACATCTTCAAAATCCAGGCCAATCTTCCACAGCTCCTTGGCGAATCTGTAGTTGAGAAACTGATCGCCAAAATATGGGAATCCCACCACGGGAACTCCCATGCTTATGCTCTCTAACGTAGAGTTCCATCCATTATGTGTGAGGAACAATCCCACTGAAGCATGAGCAAGGACTTTTGCTTGTGGCGCCCACCTCACAAACCATGCCCGTTTCTTCGTTCGCTCTTCAAAGCCCTCAGGTAAAATCGCAGCTTGGCCTTCTGTGATATCCAACCGGAGAACCCATAAAAAAGGTTGTTCGCTGCCCTCTAGCCCTATCGCCAGCTGCTCTAGCTGTTTCAATGATTTTACGACGACGCTCCCAAAGGAAATGTATATAACTGATCCCGGTTGTTGCATATCGAGCCATGTCATGCAGCTCTCCTCCTCCTCCCACAGACTACTGCCCGAAGCCCGCCCTTATAAAAAATTGGGAAGAGAAAGAGGTCTTATGGCCAGAGAAGGACATCCATTCAAAGAAAGTGTTGTTACGACGTCCTTCCCTTCGATCTCCTCAAACGTGTTCACGAGTATGTAGTCCCCTTTACTTTGCTTCTGTGATTCATGCAGAAAGGCATCGAAAAGAATGTCGGATGGATCCTGAGAGCGATAGAATGATAACAGGTCGGTTGGCTTCAATGGTGGGATGTTGCTGGGTAGACAAGTGATGAGTTTTTCTGGATTTTTAGCTTCGCTTACTGAAGAAGATAGAAACACAACTATGGTTATTGTTTTTACAGATCAAATGAAAACAATTGACTGAAATAATTCAGGATCTATAGGAAGAGTCTAACAAAATTGAAACTATGAATGTGTTAAATATAATGTAACCTCAACAGTCTGGCTGTACACTGCCAGTTGTACTGGACAGTTTCACTTTCTATTTTTGTCTTGCTTGAGCATATTTAGCTCAACCATCTCCCATTGCATTGTAACTGTTACACATCTTCTTCAGTACTTCTTCATACATTTCAATATACTGTTCTATTCTTTTCTCTCTGCATTTCTCTTTGCCTCACAATTTATCACGGCATCAGAGCTTCACCAGTAAGCCCCTTCACAGAGTCTGGAGAGCCACACGATCCTCACAGTGTAGAGCTTCACGGATCTTGAGAGCACACGACACAGTCTCTTTCACAAGGTTTGGAGAGCCATCTGTCATACTCTCGAAAGACCCTCGCAAGAAACTTCCACAAGGAAGCAGTCTGTCTTACATTCAAAAGATCAACATAGGAAGCTTGCGAAGGAAGCATAGTGTACATCACTCGAAAGATCCAGGACGAAGAGAACGCAGAAGAAGAAACAATAAAGATTCTTGTAATTTTTCAAGAATCGTCAAAGATTGATGCAGAAGAGCTGCAGAACGGAAGATCGTTTAAAGAACTCGAAGTATTCATTCAAAACTGTTAAAGATTGCTGCAGAAGGCACAATTGTTTAAATTTTTTGCGAAATACGCTCAAATCTGTCAAAGATTGTAGCAGAAAATGAAGAACTCATGAAATTCTTTCAAATCTTTGAAAGATTCACGAATCTTTCTTCCACAGGAGTAAAGAACGCATCTCAGGTGCAAAGAACAGCCATTGAGGCCGTAAGATTCGTCCTGAGAACGTATCCAAAGCAGGAAAACAGTTCAGAAGGGACAAGGAGAGCATGGAAAAGGCGAAAGAGTTTCAGCTGTCAGATCTTGTGTAAAGGACCGACAACCGTTGGATCAATGACAAAGTGCACGAGGTTTAATCCTCTAGAGCGCACATGAGAACTTTTGACTTGAGAAATCCCGACATCATCTGGACCGTCCATCAAGAGACACATGGCGAGATCCTATTCCATCGCAAAATCGGTAATCGGGAGTTGGACGTGCAAAGGTGATTGCACTCCAAAAACTCCAATATGCGATATCGCGAAATCTCGAAATGATTACAGCCGTTCATCTCAGAGGACAGGTGGCATCATCAACGCATCGTCACATCGGCATTTTGGAGTTCGCGGTTTTGAAAGACCATCGCAACAGGACTTCGCAACTCGCGAAATCACGATAAAGTCTCAGCCGTCCATTTGACCGGACACGTGGCAGACATCGAGTAAACCATCGACGTTTCGGCATTCGGGGTTTCAAGTTGACAGAGAAATTGTTGCAACGAAGCATCGCAACTCGTGATATCCCGAGGTTGAATGAGGACCGTCCATCTTTCAAGGACGCGTGGCATAAATCCGAGGACTCGGGAAAAGTCCCGAAAAGGAAAGAGCCCATCGACACATCGGGATTCGGCGTTTCGCGAATCCTGAGGAAAAGAAACATGAGCACTTCAGAACTCCGAAGTCCGAAATCCCAACAGGAGGAGAGCTCCATTGTGGGGCCCAGCTGACGTCATCTCATCAAATCGCGGGATCAGGAATCTCCACAACGAAATCTTCAACGCAGATTTGTGTCGTCCATCTATTGAGGACGCGTGGCAGAGATCGAGGCTTTTGGAAAATTTCCCGAAAACAGAGTCCATCGGCATTACGGGATTCAGAAAATCGCGGATCCTGGAGACGAGAAGTTCCGAACATATCAAATCGTGAATTCGCGAGGAGAGATCACGACCGTCCATCTGCTGGGATGCGTGGCAGAGATCAACGCAATCGGGAAAGTCCCGAATGGAACGCACCATCGATAAATCGAAGATCGGGGAATTGAGGAGTCAAAATAACTCGTCATCAGAACTTGCGAAATCCCGATTCGCGATATCCCGATAAGATCTGAGCCACCAGATCACAAGAAGATCTGGACCGTTGAAATTTCCAAAGGAAATTTTTCGCATTTCGACGATTTGAAGGGAAAAGAGATGGAAAAGCCCGTAGCGCTTTAACAGTAAGGCGCGTGGTCACATTGCACCATGACAAAGGCCAATTCAAGACGGATAAGCTCCTTTCAGCCATCGAAAAATCGATAAATTGGCGATCGGAGGTAAATACAAAATTTTCCCTCTATTTTCTTCTGAATTTTTTTTTTCAAAAAATAATATGTCGTCTAGCAACTTAGGAGCAACTCAGGGTCCGATTCTACTGGGGAAGAACTATGAGTTTTGGTCTCTACGAATGAGATCATTCTTGCAAGCACAAGAGTGTTGGGAACCAGTGGATCTTGGATATGTGGAACCGGATCCAGCCGTCCTCGCTGCCATGACAAATGCGCAGAGAATTGCTCAGGCAACTCTGAGGACCGAAGAAAATAAAGCGAAATTATGGATTCAAAATTCTGTGGATGATTCAATTTTCTCGAAAATCACAGGCGTTGGTACTTCAAAACAGGCCTGGGACATCCTTAAATCTTCCTACCAAGGAAATGGCAGGGTCAAAATAGTGAAACTGCAGACCTTGTGGACGCAATTTGAGACTCTAAGGATGACAGAGTCTGAAACTGTTGATCAGTTCATGACCAAAGTCATGGGAATCGTGAACCAGATCAGACTGATTGGTGAAACCATCACTGATCAACACATTGTTGAGAAAACTCTCAGAAGCTTACCCAAGAAATTTGAAATGGTTGTAACAACAATCCTTGAATCCAAGGATCTGTCAAGATTTTCAACAGATGAATTAATTGGTTCCTTGGTTACACATGAGACAAGACTGCATCTCACAGATGAGTCACTCTCCAATGCTTT
>SNQJ01S0289770.1:0-10811 GCA_010110895.2 Picea sitchensis | reverse complement strand
AGAGGGGGTACCCCCCCTCTGCACTCCCCCGCATGGAAGAGTGTACATATTTCTGGGGTGTAAATACTTCATGGGGTATAGACACGACTGAAAGCAAAGGACCTCTGCATCAAGAAGATAATCAGGCTCCACAACCAACATGAATTTCTTGTATATGAGAAGTATTCAAAAATATTATTTACTTATATTCTTGATGACACTTCGATGAGCATGAGTAAAGAACTATGACATAACTTCAATGCAAACTATGATGCATCCTTTTGTATTGAGTTGTGGATTATGTAAACTTTATTGTTTCGGTTATAAAATCACATTGAAATGTGACGTTATTGTTGGAATATTGAGAGGGGGGATGAATCAATATGATCACTTTTACCACTTTTAACCACAATATACATGTGTCAAGTTTATCAACAATATATCATTAGTATATCATGAGAATATAAACATAAGAAACATCACGTCAAGTACACAATACACCCGAATTTACGTGGAAACCAAAACGGGAGAAAACCATGGAATTTTTTCTTATATATATCAAGAATATATTCATAGGAAGCAACAAATTCCAAATTTTATAGCACCAACTGGAAGGAGGCACCAACCTAAAGGAAGCTACAACTCCTTGAATTTTCTGGCTCCAACCAGAAGGAGGCTACAACCCCCTGATTTCCAAGATCCAACTTGAAGGAAGCTCCAACTCATTGTGTTCTACGACACCATTAGGAAGGAGAATACAACCCCCTTTCCTTTTCCCATCCTGTCGCCCTGAAATATAAGTGTAGACCAATTGTCACTACCACGATCACTAGAACTGTCATTCTCACTATCACTGTCACTTCCACTATCACTATCACTATCACTGCCACTGCCACTGTCACATCAACTTGCAACCTATCAACATGTCATTGTATCCAACATGTCACGTCAACCTGTCACTGATCAACATGTCCAACTTGTCCAATCTGTCACTGTCACCGATACTCAACCAAATCCTCTCTGTTATGGGGAAATATACCCCTAATCATGGTCTAGTGACTAGGCAGATAAATGACACCTTAAAAGATAGAATTGCTCCTATTTCACCCAAATCTAACAAGACCTAATGATAATTAAGGAAAGGAAAGGAAAATCAATATATGCACCTTAAATCCTTTTGTCTGTAGTAGATCATTTCCTCTCGTTGTTAGCTCCTGGATTTTAGGCCTCCTCCCAATGATGACCTGAAACAACTTCAAAGAACAATATACAACAACATATGCATAATCACCAAGATCATTTAAAGGCCTAAATATTCATACAAGCAATTTAGAAATATAAACATGAAGACACATAGATTTAGGACAAGAAAAATCTCTTTTATTGAAAACAAGATGATAAGATTCAACCTTAGTATTGTTGGCACCGCTCTACGAACCTCGCATGGGTTCCTCTAACTATACCCCAAGTGAACCAATACCAAAGTGAGATCCTTACAACCAACATGCCAATAGAAGGAACTGGATGGATTGCATAAGGAGGATGAATGATTGGGAATGTTGAGGATGAAAACCCAGAACATGATGCAAAGGCTTGGAATGAGAAAGGGAGAAATTTTGTCAGAGTTTGCTTTCCTCTTCTTTCATATATTCAAATGACCCCCCTAGGGCCTTTTTTATATGGAGAAATGATTATTATTTGGTTTCCAGAAGGTATACAGGAGGTAAAATGGTTATGCAACCCAAAATAGCCCGTAAACTCCACCAAAAAGCACATAATTTTTATTTTTTGCAACTTTTGAGAGTATACGCGGGTTTGTAGGTATTCAGGTCATGTATGTATGTGCGCTACATGTGTATCAGGGTGCATACACCATACAAAAAAACAATTAAGAGGAACCTTATCAAAATTGGTTGGAAAATGTGTAAATGAGTAGGCCAATGTCAAAAATGCACAGGAGTGGCATTTTGGACTATAACAGATGCCCCCTAATGTGTGAGGTCAGAAGAGAAACTGATGTTTGAAATACATTACAACATATTTGATAAAGTGGGAAGTCACTTTAGTCTAGTGATCCCAGACAAGTATCTTTGAGCGTGTCATCTGCAAAATAATAGTAATAATCATTAAGGCGGGCATACCCATGCTTGGGACAAACTAAGCATGGATTCCAATCAAATACACTACATATCCATGTCATATAGAGTAATCGTGGATACATGACTAATATGTATGCCAATAAAGAACATAGTTGTGAATAATACACAACGGATCTACATCTCAAAATCATCAGAAGATATACAACTACAATATCATATGAATATTCAGGAGGAAACAATGCATGTAGTTGGACATGATAACTTCATGACTCGAGAAATATCTTCAAGATCTTCAAAAATCAGGTAGGAGTATAATAAGAGTGTAAGACTCACTAACCTAAGGTCTTCGACAAGCCATCGTGAAAATACTGGAGGATATCGAACATTAGGCACGGAACCTCATTGATTTTGAATGTGTATTTGATGGGACTCTTGGAATGGCTGAGTCATGAAGTTAAAGAGACTTATCACAAAATGGTTGACTCAGGTTTTAATAATTTCCCTTGGAAAAGAGAACGACATATGAAAATAATCAGGAAACATGTTATTGACATAAGTTTGTGGCACATGAGACACCACAAACTCTCCATATATTTGGAAGAGTAACAAAAAGGAGGAGGACACAGATATATGTAATGATAACAACTTCATAAGGTCATACTAAATCCCAATGCTTGCAGAACAAATTGAAGGATGTGCTTTGTCCAAGGGTGACTAGATTGATGCCAGTAAAAGAGAATGTTTCCCGTCCCCTCTTTTTGGAATATTTGATTTTTTGTATTTTTCATATATTTAACTATCTTGAAAAATAATAAAAGAATGATATGTTAAAAAGGAGGAGTGAGTTTCACGGGAAATAAAACTAGTTCCAAGCACATGGAACATATTGATGCTCAGTGCAAGGAGACATGTGCAAGATAAGGACACCCGGGAAAATTCTTCCATGGGTCAAGGTGTCAGATCACAAAGGAAAAAATGCTACAAGGCTTACATCTAAGGAATTCTCTAAAGGTTCAGCAACAACAAAATGGAGCCAGCATTAGGCCAAAGATGCAAGAATGAGACATACAATGTCATTACGAATTGACACAATGAGATTCCTTCAATGTAAAGTTTTATGATCCCAGAGAAGGTAAGCTCAGCGGTTTCTCACTTTTAGAGATTCTGAAAAACACTAAAAGAAGACTCCAAAGTGTTATTTTCATACATATAGATCCCCAAGCCTGAAAAAGGATAAAATAATACTTGGGAATACTCTCTCGACAAGATGAATCTCATGGGGTGCACCTTTTTCATAAGTTGAGTCTATGAGGTTTGGAAAAGGTTTAAACTTATACCAAGGAGAACTATAGTTCCTTTTTCATAAATTAAGTTCCCCAGGCCCGAAAAAGGGATAAACTAATACCTGGGAAAACTCGTCTGGTGGGATGTATCCCCCTAGGTATTTCTTTTCCTATTTAATCTATTAGCTAGAAAAAGGGGTAAATGTATACCAAATAGATGTTCTTTCTAGACCAATTAATGAGTGTGAAAGAAACAAGGTCACTCGATGATATTTTCATGTTTAGGGAATCTAAAAAAGGCTTAAGGAAGACTCCAAGAGTTTCCTTTTTTCTAAATAATCTCCAAGGCCCAAAAAAGAGATAAATAGAAACCAAGGAGAATGGCCTTTTTTCGTAAATTTAGTCCCTCGGGTGTGAAAAAGGGGTAAACGTATACCTAAGAATACTCTCCTAGTGAACCATAGCTCCTAGGGTGTACCTTTTTTGTAAATTAGCCATCCGGACTGAAAAAGCGGTAAACTATCATTGGATATATGTGCCTTCAAATTTCACTTTGATGAGCATGAAGGGCATCAAGATCGCTCGACAATATTTTCAATTTTAGTGAGTCTGAAAAGATCTTAAAGGAGACTTCAAGGGGGCTCCTTTTTCGTATGTAATCTAAGTGAGGCTGAAAAGGATAAATAATCTCTCGCTAGATGTCACTTTCATAGTTTAAGTGAGCTTGAAAGAAGACAAACCATGCTCAAGGGGAGTCCCACGGGTTGAGGTCAAAAAGAACATTTGAGACGAAAAATGAGGCCTAAAACCGAAGTCATGGTGGGACTAAAAGGACTCCCAAACCTACAAAAGACTCACTGCATGGATGCCAGAATGCAGTATGAGGATATACCTAGGGAATCCATGAAGAGGAAGGCTCTACCACCTAATTACGACACTTCTAAAGAAGCATGGACGTTTTTGTGTCGTACTTCGGTTGTATTGACCCTATGGCAAAGAAAAAATCATCAATAAAATGCAAAATGCAAGGTGGTAGAAACCTACCCTATATGCAAATGGAGAAAACATAACTTCGTCACATGTTGATATAAGTAGTAGACATGCATTAAAAATACCGAATCCAAAGCATATAATATGTTTAAACGACCAAAATATCAACAAGAGGAACCAAAACATCCACCGAGCAAACAATAGGGAAGATTTCAGTGCAAAACTACGTCAAAAAGGGGTCAAAACTTCTATAAATAGAGGCTAAAGGGGTCATTTTCACCATTGCAGTTTGAAAATACCCCAAAATAGTAAAAACCCTCTTTCTATAATTGCACATTCGGAGAGAAATGGTGGACGAAAATGACTCGTACTTGGACCAAGTAAGTACCCCTCTCCTTCTCTTGCATTGCCATTCATTTTTTCATATTTTTAGAGGAATTTTGGGGTCACACGCCCTACGATTCTTCACAACTGTGCATGTACATGTGATGTTCAAACTTAGCACGTGTATGTATGCTAGCTTAGATACTCTAATATGGTGTACATATGCGACTGTCTTCAAAAAAGAATGTGTACATACCTAAAAGAATGATAAAAAAGGCACTAACTCCGAAATTTTTGCATGTTCCAGGATGTATGTGCATTGGAGGGAGAGAGAACATGAAGAAGAATACCAAACGGTCGAAGAGGAACCATTGGCTATGGCTACACTAAAACAATGTGGAATGTAGAAATTATTCTGTTGTCCTTTTATGAGAGCTCAACCAAGATTACTAAACCACTTCGTTGAGTATTGGAACCTAGATGTAGAATCCTCTATTCTAAAAGGTCAATCTTTGACACCAACTACGAAGGACATCTACTTTTTGACCGGTCTCTCTAGGAGGGGTGAGCTAGTGAACTTGGATACTTTCCCTCCAGGGCCATATAACATAGCCCACTATATTGACATGTATTATGAAGTCGGTACAGAGAAAGTAGGCTCTCAAGTCCCTATATAGAAGAATGAGGATCTTAGCTTGAGAGTGGTGTTATACATGACTGGGCAGATTATTAGATCCATTGCACTACATCAGGCCTATCGAGATCAGATGCATTGTACAATGCAGTGTCTATAGCTAGTGATATTTGATTGGATCACTACCATGCTCAGCTACATGAAGACACAAATGATATAGTGTAAGTTGAGGAAGAAGAGAAACTTTGTATTTGGGACAGTACTATGTGCATTCTTCTTTGAAAGAGTGTCATGCATGAGCCCGAAGGAGTGTGTAAGGTCACATAACCTCCTTTCCAGCACTATGTAGATGGGTCACATTTATGTCGCACCAGGGATCAGGGGGGCACGTGAGTCATACAATGACAAGTTATTCGACAGGTGGAAATGAAAAATTCCCACCATCGAGGATTATCCATATGTGGGGATTAGCTTCTTGAGAGACCCTGACATGCACGTGCCCCCTGGCATGACACATGGAGAGATAGGTACGTACTATCATTGTTTTATTTTTATTTTAATTTTATTATGAGAAATAAAAATGTTTTTGGTAACGTCACAGTACTGACTCAAAAACTTGTTATGTACAAATGTGGAACCAATGTATTCAGCGGACTTCCCTCAGATTAGGTGTCATCCTCGAGAGAAGACCTAGCCAGGAGGAGTCATAGTAGGGGCAGGGGCAAGGCCATCATGAGCAGAGGTCGAGATAGTATTGAGGTGGGTAGAGAAGAACTTGGCATCCCTCACCCATAGTGTGCCCATGGAATAGATCGAGGATATGCCACCATCTATGCAGCCCCATGTAGTAGGAGTACCCATGGCATGGGTCCAGTTGTTTCTGCATCTTTCCAATGTCGTAGTTCATTATAGTAGGTCCAATAGGCCTAGATTTTAGATTAGTACTAGACAACATGTGTGCCAGGGCACCCATTTTTGTATCTCTCTTATGTATTGAGGGCTTAATCCCAACGATGTATACTTGACACTTTTGAGGCTTTACGGCCCAAATTTTGTACTGTGACATCATTTTTGGACACATTATATATATTTATCTTTTTTCCTTATGGAATAAATACGTTTTGTACAAATATATTTACATGTGTGTATGTGTATGCTTATGTATTTATATATGTGAAAGATGTCAATTTAAAAAACGATTTGCCAATGTATCAATTAATTTATTAAAGCACCTAGGAACATAAATATATGTAATATAATCGAAATAATGTTCCAAGAGGTGTGCCCTAAGGAATCGTCGATGTAGGGTGGGATCATGGATGTAGTACACTCCATTTAACTGTGATACTTGGAAACATTATTGATTGATTCTCCTAGAAAAACACCTCCAGAAGATACCAACTGACCAGTGGGCATGAAGATTACCCTAGCTGCGGAAGAAATCCTCCGAGTGTGTCGGCTGGCACTGTCCTCGAACCCAACATAAACCTCAGATTCACTTGACATCTTCCACAATGTAGAAACACAATAAACTACATATCCATAAAACAAAAAGATATTAAAATATATGGATAAATATTCATACTATTTACAAGAATTCACACTGAGGTGACCAACCTAAGCATAATACCTCTTTAGATAAATCTCATTTATGGGCCTAGGAAACACATTGCCTTCAAATTCAACCAATTCATAAGTTCCTTTTTCCAAAACGTTTTTTATAATAAATAGTCCAAACCACATGGGTTTAAACTTTCCTGCCCCCAAGGGATGTTTATCTTGATCATAGACCAAGACAAGATCACCTTCATAGAAGACCCTAGGGAAAACCAAACGATTGTATTGAAACTTGACGCAGCGTTTATAAGCCTCATTATCCAAGGTTGCATCTTGACGATGTTCATCGATCTGCTCAAAATAGACAAGATGCTCTTCAAGCAAAGTTGTGTTGGGAAGTAGTTCCACTGCCAAATTGAGAGAAGGAATATGATACTCTATAGGCAATATTGTCTCCATCCTATAAACAAGTTGGAAAGGAGAGAATCATGTAGCAGTCTTGACAAAAGTTTGGTATGACCAAAGTGTTGAGTATAACATCAAATGCCAATTCGACTTGGCCGAATTGATTATCCATTAGAGAATGGTCTTAAGAGACTTATTAACAGTCTCCACTTGACCATTCACTTATGGATAATAGGGTGACAAATGTTATTGTTTGAACCCTAGATTTTAAATTAACTCTATCATCATCTTATTTTGAAAGTGACTTCCATGGTCAGTGACAATATGTTTCAGTATACTGAACCTAAAAATGATTTGGTTAAAAATGAAGACTTCCTTTGTTTACTCATCATTGTTAAACGTTTGCATGGCTTCGACCCACTTGGTGAATTATTCTACTACCATAATGATATAAAAACTCCCCCTAGTAGAAGCTAGGTGGAATGTAGTGAAATCAATTCCCCACTTAGTAAATGGGCCAATAGAAATAACAAGAAACATAGGAGCAAGATGTGCTCACATCTTCTGAGAGAATATATGACATGGGTGACACTTCTTAACCTCATCTATACAATATTTGAATAATGAGGGCCAGAAGTAGCCAGCACAAAGGATTTTTTGAGAGATATCCAACCTAGAAAAGTGACCACCACATGCTCCAATGTGGAAATCATTTAGCGCAAGATCTGCTTCCTCATGAGGCAAACAACGATGGAGATCGTAGTCGATTCATCAATAATACAAAGTGTTATTGATGATAAGATAATTTTGTTCTTGATGGCGTATTCGTTGACGCTCATCATGAGAAGCAGAGAGAGGAAACTTTAGATTATGAAGATACACAAGTATATATCCATACCAAGGGCCAGAAGATGTAATAAGGAAGAGATCTTCATTGATCAACGCCTCTTCGGGAGAATCATTTCCACTCTCAATCAGAAGTTCTGATATTAACTCAACAAAGACCAAAGATTTCTTGGACTTAGCCGAAACAAAGTCCAAATAAAATTCTTGAAGAATAACGATCCACCTACTAATCTTCCTGCCAATGACCTATTGTGTCAACACATACTGAAAAGGATTAACGAAGGCCATGAAAGTGGTCTTATAGAGTAGAATATAATGATGAAACCTTTGGATGGTGTGAACAACTACCAAAGCCAGTTTCTCAACGTGGGTATAGTTGAGCTCTGGTTCGACTAAGCTTCAGATGAGGTAGTAGATAGCATGTTCCTGGAGCACGTCATCCTCCTCAACCATGACCATATCGATGGTGGATTTTGTTGCAGCTAAATATAACTAGAAATATTTTCCATAATCAAGAGGGTTGAGCAGAGGGGAAGACATCGGGTCACATTTCAACACTTCAAAAGAGAATTGAGTTGCTTCATCCCAAAATAATGGGACCCCTTTCTTAAAAATATGCATGAAACCCATGGATGATTTTAGGGGCTAATATTCGCTCATGGGCTAATTTTGCATGGTTTTTCCAAAAACGAGATTCGCTATTTTAAAAATGATTTGCCCAATTTCTATAGGATAAAATTATTTTACCTTAAAAATCGCCAAAATTTTATAAAAACTATATAAAATCCTTAGAAATTTGAATATTTTTACAAAATTATCGCCAAAAATTTATAGTTGGCATATGAAGGATTAGTAAGATTCGCCAATATTTCTACATTTAAAAATAAATTTCCATCCTTAAAATCATCCCTGATGAAACCCTTAGTGATTTCAGCATAGTTAGCAGTAAATCGTCATAATAAGTTATCTTTCCCTTGTAGACTCTAAAGCTGAGGAACTGTGCGCGGGGGAGGCAACTGAACTATTTCCTCAATATTAAGAGGATCGACCATGATCCCTTTGTTGGACACGATAAATCCCAATAAACGTCCCAATGTAACACAAAAACTACACTTGTTTCTATTAAAGTGAATATGGTAGTAGCAACACCTCTAAAAAATAAGTCGAAGGTGAGCGGGATGATCATTTCTTTTACAAGAACATGATGCAAGATCATCAATATATGCTTTGAATTTATGTTTGAGGTCATGAAAGGTGAACGACATGGCCCACTGGAAAGTAGCTCCAACATTTTTTAGGCCAAAAGACATTTTCTTATATGCAAAGGTACCCCAAGGACATATGAAAGCAGTCTTATGTTGATCCTTAGGCTTGATCTGAATTTGATTGTACCCTGAGAAACCATCCATAAAGGAAACAACTTCACAACCCACACATTCATCGATGATCTGATCAATGAATGGGGTAGAAAATTTGTCTTTCATGCATTCCTTGTCTAGATCGTGGAAATCCATACACACTTTCTTTTAATTGACAGGAACAAGGTTTGACACCCATTTTGTCAATTGAAATAGGTATATGAAACCATCCATAATCAATTTCTCTACCCCATATTTAATAGTCGTTGTCTTTCAATGGTTGACCGGGTGAAGATTTTTCCGAATTGGCTTAGCATCATGATAGTTTATAATTTCATATTCAACAATACGAGGGTCAATGCCTGGAATTTCCTCATAAGACTAGGAAAAAATGTCGTGAAATTCTTTAAATAACTCAGTATACACTTCAATATCCTTGGGGGAACAATCTTCTCCGATGAAGATGTTCTCAACGATGCCAAGGGTTTTGGGGATATCGATTGGAATCGTCTTAGTTATATTTTCCATTTTCCTTTCAGAATATACTATGTGAGTTTCCAAAGGGTTAACAGGGTGAGTGGCATCTCCATTCATGGTCAAAGTAAAATATCTTGCTTCCACTCTCCTAATCTCACGTAAAAAGTACTATATGTGATGAAGATCATCCCAAGGTTTGTTAGGACCTGTCATTGCCTCCAAAATCACCTCGTCAGAAGGCAAGACCAAGTTCAAAGGATCGTGCGAAGTAAGAAACTCTTGAGCCCAAATAGGCTCTAGAATAGGATCTAGCTCTTGAGGGGGACCTAGATCAGAGTTGGCCGAGGTTTGTTGAAAAATATTGTATGCAACCTCAGTTATCGATAAGAGCATAACCATTATAGGATTCCCTACCCCTTCCATCGAATCTGATGGGGAAGGTAATTTCCATGAATCATCGAAATAAGTCTTTCAAAACGAATTCACTTGGAAAATTGTAGCCTTAGGCTAATCAGGGATAGTGAAATAAACTTGACATTCTTCGAAGGTGGTGGAAATTCAAAAGTACCCATCAAAGATGGAAACAGTCCAACACCTAAGTTGGCAGTACCTTGTTGTGGGTCATCAATCATTGGGACCATGGATTCCCCTGATGAAGGGTCAGGGAGACCAAAGGAAAACTAATCAATGGTTACTATCCTACCCTCATAAGGAAATCATAGTACTCGAAAGACTGTTGGTCACTATAATTGCTTAATTAATTTCAAACAACCAAGTGACACATAAATTATCAACCCAGGGAAGTATTTTGTTTCAAAGATAGCTGCGCACCATATATGCTCAATTCCAAAAGCACTTA
>SNQJ01S0289769.1:0-10811 GCA_010110895.2 Picea sitchensis | reverse complement strand
TGGATTTAATAATCATGACCTTAGTCTTATCAGTATTAACAATCATACCCATATTGGAGCAAAAGTCCTTGAGGATTCTTAGTTGGTTTTCAAGACAATGGGGACTCCTTGCCATAAGAACAATATCATCAACATAAAGAAGAAAATTGATGACTATACCAGTGAGGGTAGGGCCGACACAACCTGCTTTTTCCAAGCATTCTTCTAACTTGTCATGTATATGCCAAAAAGGGTAGGGGACAAGGTACAACCTTGTTTGACTCTGATATTGCAGTTAATCTCTTTTGACCAGCCCTCACTTTTTTTAAACTTAGCAATAACATTCTCATACATCCTTATTGCAACAACCCTCAACTCGAGAGGAACCTTTATCTCTTCCAACCTCTTCCAAAGGTTTTTCCTAGGAACCATGTCAAAATATTTTCTAAAGTCAACAAAACAACAAAAAAGATTGGTTTTAGTATTGCAAAACTCCTCTATAATGATCGTAAAGGTAACAAGATATTCCATAATTGAATGATATCTCCTAAACCCGGCCTGGCCTTTAGCTATTTTACCATGACTTTCTATTCAAAGGCTAATCTTCTTTTCCAAAATAATTCCATAAAACTTGGCTAAAATCGAGCTAATCATAATGGTCCTATAATTAAAGGGAATGTTTATATCCCCATTTTTTAAAATAGGAACAATGAAGATTTGCATCCAAGGTTTAGGGTTTACTATAATATTGATGTTTTTCATTTATACCATATTAATGATATTTAAAAAAATATTTCTCTTGAAATATGAACCATTGAGATCTTTAAATATTCATTAACTTCTTCAATAAATTCAACAAATAAAATAAAATAAATCACACAAACAACACATGTTTTCTTCGTAATTTACATAATTTGGAATTTTTGGTTGCTTTGATAAAAAAAAAAATGTTTATTTAGCTTAACATTCCATTTAGATGTATTGATAAAAGTAACTTTCTTCTTTATGAATGTATTATCAAAATATAAATATTAGCAACATACTTTGCATATTAATTTACATTGTTTGATTATATTTTTATGCAATAACTCAAATTTTGATTCATGGTAGGGGTAATGTTATTTTTAATATTGAAATTATAATATTTTATATATGGAGGGTAGTGAATGTATTTTATAATTTAGTATGTAAAGATGTTTAATGTAATATTAATAAATTAATTTTTTTTTAGATGAGGTGATATGGACGTAATAACGATGGTGGTAGGCATTATTTTTGGTTTTTATGAGCGTGTTCTTTGCTTGACCTTTGAGTCTCTACCTGGTAGGCTTTTCACATAGTTGTAGCATGCAATGTTTTATGAGCAATGATTGGTGACAACAGATGTTGAATATTTGGCAGGTAACTCCTCCATGATAATAGTAACTTCCTTTGTATTGTGGTGGTTCTAGATGTGTCTTTCTCCCGTTTTAGAAATGAATGATCCACATTTGGTTGGGATATGGAGCATGGTCATCTCAATTTTCCTTCATGGGTACTATAGGCCTCCTTCATGAGGTTTTCCTACACACCCAAAGACTTACCTTCATATCTGTATTCACATATTTTGGTTTTTTTTGCATACACTGGCTCCCACAACTCCTTCTTGTGTCTCCCCAGAACCCTATTTTCTATCATGTGTTCGTTCCTTTCTCTGGAGTGTCCCCCTGGCCAAAGGTCACAAGCGTTGTGGGAAGCTTTTGACTTTATGGGCGTAATTGAGTGCGGAGGAATCTGCAGAGGTTTTTCATGCCAACATGCCCCAAAACATTAAGGTAGAAATTTATTTGGAAGAGGTTGAGTTTTTTCTGCAATATCACCTTGTCCAGGATGAGGATGTGGATGCTCATATTCATCCATGGGTTCCAGACAAAAGCACACTGTAAAACAAAGAAAAAAAGTATCACAATACAATGGAACTATATTGGCATATGAAATCCTTGATGGGCAAGGTGTTGGTGGAGAGAAACAAAGCATACAATGCAAATTTTCTTCAGTTGGATGACAAGCAACAATTGATTAAAGGGGTTGACCACAAAATCTTATTATTGGCTAAGAAACTAGCGAGATTGGACTTCTCAGTGTTCTGTGATGACCAACCTCAGGTTCCTAATGATGATGCTAATCACACCCATGTCTGATTTCCAAAATGTAATGTTTAGTGGTTTTTTGGCTATTTTATTATAGAGGCAGAATGTATCTGTCCTATCTACAGTCTAGATGTTAAGATATAGGTCACAAGTCCTCTAGTTTAAGACATTTTGAAGATAGTTCATGGTTTTACAATTTTCATAGCTTATGGAATCACTTTTCTTCTCAAACATTTTGGATAAAGCAACTACTTTTCCTTCACTGGTCTAGCTGTCCAAGTGACAGGCCAACAACATAGACAATGTATAGTTTTTTTCCAATTAATATGAATTTCTTCAATTAGCTTAAAACATATTAATAAATTAAAATAAAATAAAAGTTGATATTCATATATAAAGTTGTAAACAAGGGATCACCTATGGTTTTGATGGATAGCCAACACTCTCTTTTGATAGGAGAATAACAAAAGCAACTGACCACGAAACATAAGTGATTATTGTCTTCCAAGACATCAAATAGAAGTCCTTACCATCTTACAAGGAATCACAATTCTAGGCACTATAACTTCCCAATCTATCCCCATCCTTAAAGATTCCCATATAATCCTCTCTACATTTCAAGACATGTTCTAATTGTCCTCCTCTCAAATTTATTAACTCTTTAAAGAATTGAACCATTTCTCCAAATATTTAATGAAGTTAGCTTCTACCATGTAAAAAGAAAACAAAAAGGAAAAGAGATGTTATGTCTAACATAGGAGTAACTCTAACCGGGATTACAAACTTCTTAAAGCATATATAAGGAACTGAAACCTCCACAATATACATTCCATGAGAAAGTTGGAATACACACTTATTTTATCCATGTTGAACAAGGGTGAAAGTTATGGTTTTACACTTGAGGGGTTCCATCGCTCCCCCCTCCAAATATGTGCCTCCCCTCCTCCTCATTGCAAAAGGATGAAACATTTTTATCTCCCTCGTGTGGTCCCTCCTTCTCCCCCTCACTTCCTCTAGAACTCTTTCCCTCTCTCCTATGCCTTATCCTCTATCCTTCTTGACCTTTTCTCAACCTCTCCTTTGTCTTTCAACTCTCTACCCTATGTTTCCATGGAAGGGGGTCGATATTGCTATCATTTTTATGTGCTTACTAGAGAAGTATGCACACTCGAATGGGCTCTAGGCAGTTCCAATCATTAGTTTAGGAACACCCATGGTAACGTACAATATTTGGTTCTTCAATATGCATAATGGAAAACCCAACTATAAAATCACTTTGGAGAAATGGAAGAGAAAGGGGGTGCTTGTAAAGCCTACCACACCTCACTCAAAAAAACATGGAACTAGAACAATTGGTTGCGTCTCTCTAATACCTGGTCATTCAAATCGTCAATTACGTGTGTGGTACCTTGTGATGGAGAGAGTTCTTGCCAAGACCCCATGTGATGTAGCGCTAATGGGAAAAAAAAACACTAATATTTAGGTGGAATTAGTAACTAGTGTAACTTTGAAATTTTATGTTTAATTTTTATTTTCTATTTATAACCAACTAATAGATTAAAAAATATATCTAATACATTTGGGAAAAAGAATAATTTTATTTTTGACTAAACATTTTACAAAGTGAAACCTCTCCTAGGTTAAGATAGAACTACTTAATTTTGTACTTGAAATAAAACAACGATTAAATTAAATTAAAACAAAATTTTAATAAAGAAAAATATAATCTTTGTTATAAAAAAATATAAAAATAAATAAAAAATAAAAAATTAATTTTAGCAATAATACAATATTAAAAAACTCAAAATAATAAAATAAATTAACGTGTATACATCTTAAACTTAAATATCATTTTTTTAAATTATTTTCTCTACTCTCTCTATATATATATATAATTAAACTATAGTTGTAACATCACATAGTGAACCATGACTATTACATATTGTCATTTGTGGAGAACAATCAACCGTAACTACGACCAACATTTACTTAACGGGAACGTGCATACTTTGAGAGGATCTTACCCACCATTCATTTTAAAATTGTTAAGAGTTTGGTTTTAATAATATTTTGGAAGGGGATCATCTATGCATTGAATGCATTGAAGAGAAGACAATAGTGGGGACTCTCACATTTTCAAGGGTGATTTGACATGAAGGGAAACAACAATAATCATTAATGTATTGATAATGTATTGAGACAGAGGAGTTGATTTTATTTTATTAATATATTTAAATGAAGAGTGAGATATTGGTATTAGGCAAGTGATATTTATCGAGATGTTTTTTTCATCTTGTTTATTGGATGATGGATAGTATGGTATCCAATGGAATAGGGAAAAGAGTACACTATCAATAATTAATAATGTGTTAAATGGATAATGTTTTGGTGATATTCTTTCAGATTCATCGTAACAATTTACAAATCAATGTTTTATACCAAACAAATATGGCCACATCTTTTCTTGATGATGGACCACGTTTATTTGGTCCAAAACATTGATTTGTAAACCGTTGTGATGAATCCAAAAGCTTCACATCTTTTCTTAATGGTGGACCATATTTCTTTGGTTTGAAACATTAATTTATAAACTATTGCAATGAATCCAAAAAAATACCACCAAAATATTATTAATCACAAAAATATGAAAACTAAATATTTTTTTTCTCATTAATATTATGTTAAAATTTATAAAGTTTTCCTCCATTTTTTTTTGGAATTTTTGGATAAAAAAATAAATTAACCATCCATCATATAAACAATTAATAACTTAAAAGAAATAGAAAAAAAATATCTAACAATTAAATTGTCCGGCTTAATATATTTAAGAAGAGAAAATATATACTTTTAAACTAACAAAATATATACTTTTTAAAATGATTTGCATCATTAAGATAAAATATTGTAGTGGATTTTTTTAGATGGAAATTATGGTGTTAACATAGACACGTGGATTATATCTCAGTTATGGAATGCAAGGGTCGATTAATTTGACATAGGGTAAAAATACATAAGTGTTTCATGATTTTGAATACAAAAAGACAATGTTGTTATAGATGTATTAAAGAAGGTATTAAAAATTAAAAGTTGGTATGATCGTGTATTTAATGTAAAAGTACAAGTGTATAATTATAAGACAAAATGTTTTTTAGTATTATTTTAAATTTTAATAAAAGTTATTTGAAGTTTAAGAGAAGGAAACATAAAAGGCGTTGTTTAATTATTTTATGTTTTTGTTTTTTTCGTTGGAATTCGGTAATATAAATTCACATGAAATCACAATTTTATGTGGTTTAAATTCGATTTCTGAATGTAGAAATGGATTTAGTGTGTTGAAAAAGCTTTGAAGCATTCATATTATACAAATTTAACCACTAAGATATGTAGATCCAATAATATCTCATCAGATTTCGGGTAAATATTCCCAAAAATATATACTCGAAAAAAGGGAAAAACGTAGCACATTTAGACTATGGCCAACATAAAGATGATAATTCCTAGTTGAACCATTCGAAAATAGAAGAGAAGAACGTGACTCTATAAAGAGATATTGTGGTGCGATAAAAAATAGAGAATAAGATAAAATTAATGTTCTTAAAGAGACTATTAACTTCATTTTAAAATATCAAAAGTATCTTTATGTTATAGCTAGCTTAAAAAAGGAAAATCAACATTTCTAAAATAAGAGTTCAGAATGAATTCTCACGAGTCTCATAGTGCAACTAGGCATTGGACAAATCCTAAAACACGGTGGGATGAAATAATTTATCATCTTCGTGATACTAAGAAGGTAGAGGATGAGAAACATTTTCTCTTAAAATTTATTTCATATGACCATATTAAATCTCAATTTAGCACTATTAAACTTCATAAATTTTCAAAATATTTGGAATACTATTAATCTTCATAATTAAAAACAAGAATATTTAGGATTATTTCTCTCAAATCCTTTTTTTGAAATACACCAAAATGGATATCAATTTGATATGAATTTATTTAATATGGTATGTGTATAAATACATGATCTATGACCTTTGGATTCATCTTCCAATAGGTCTCTTGGACTCTCGATAACAGTCCTATTCACTTGAGTTTTCATATTCCTTCTCAAGTGAATAATACAAAATACCATAACCCTAACATATTAGGTTTCCAACATTCTCCCCTTAATCCGAAGGGGTGTATGTGAGTCGAAGTAGAGAGATGAAATATGGAAGTGGATACCTACCAATGGTTGAATGTGCTCTCTGAATCTAGTGGTTTTGGGATGACCACAAACCAAAAGGAAGACCACAAACTTTGAAACTTGGTTCTGAGGCTCGATGGTTCTCAGAACATTTCCTAATTTGGCTAGAAGTTGATGTCTTCTGCTAATTAGAAGTGCTCTCAAATAATGGTTTAAATATGACCACAAACTATTGTCTAGCAAAAGATGTAAGTATTCTACTAAGAAGACCACAAACTAAGTCATGTTGATAGAATATGGCTTTGACTCTAGCTCGCTTGTTCTTGCTTGATTAATAGGACTTTGAAACTTGAAGCTTGACTATCAATCACTGATATTATCCCCCTTTGTTAGGTACATGGTGAGAAGATGAAAATATTTCCACTGCAAGATGTGTCAATACTTGAAAATGAATTCTTTGGTATGGTCTATATATCTTCTTGGTTGTTGATGACCATTGCCAAGAAGGCATCCACCCATAGTTATTATTTACTCTTGTAGGTTTCTTATGTTTGGAACATCTACTTGAAGGATGATTATGTTTTCCACAATGCTAACAAGGATGAAGATCAAAACAATGATCCTCCATATGGCCAACTCAATGACAATGTTGGCATTTAAGAATCTAATCTAGAATGTGAGAGGTCACTTCCATTTTGTATCCAAAACTTGTTCTTCACTTATTGTTGATGATTTCTTCCCAAGGTTTGATGATGGGCTTGGAAAGTGCAAGTGGAACTTGTTTATGAAAAACTTCATCTTCATTTTAATATGTTTTTGAAGTGGCATTAGTAATTTGATCATGTGTTGGTTGAAGATAGGAATCGTTCTCAAATTCCAAAAGAAAAATGTTCTAAACAATGACTAGTTTAGAATGTTGATTAATTTGTTTTATTTCATCTTGTCGGAGTTATGATTCAAGTTGGAGAAATTCAATTTTGTCTTGTGAATCTTGTAAACAAGTTAGAGCATTAGTGCAAGTTTCCAAGTCAATTGTGAATATATTGTCAACAATGGAGAGTATTAGAGTATTTAGTAACTCTACTAATTCATCAATTTGAGCCATTTAAAGACTGACTTAGACCTCAAAGGGTTTCTTGCAACTCCACCCTTTAACAATTAGACTCAACAATTCAAACTCAGCAAATGAAGGGTGTCAGATTCTACCAAAAATGAACCCATTTACAATCTACTTAACTTAATTTTTAAAAAGTACAAGTAAACTTACAAAAATACTATATGCAAGTTACAATTATTCTTGATTATGGAGTTGAATTGATCTTCAAGATTAAATGTTCCATCAATGCTTTGAGTTTGTAAGTATCTATGATATTCAACATCGAGCATGAAATTCTTGTTTGATTAGAAAATGTTAATGACTATGGAAAAAATTCTTGTTATAGTTTGATTAGGAAAATGTATACTAATTCATGGAATCTCAGAGTGATGTATGGACTGCATTTAATTAAATACAAAATTTATTACTTTATAACATGGCAATTCTTCGTATATGTAATTCATTGACCATCAAATATAACTATTCAAAGATAAATTGTACTCTACTACAGCATGTAAGAATTACTTGAATAAAAATATTCTCACAATTCCCTTGATCTCAAGTTGTCCGTTAGCTAAACTGTGGTCAAACACTCCACTAAAATTGAGTTTCTTTTCCTCCCCTGGAGCAGCCTGTCCGCTCCCTCCTAGCTCAAGGATACTGTAAGGATATCCTGGCCCCTGTGCCCAAAACCCCCAGCAAACCGGTGCCCCCTGCTTCTGATTCACCAAAATCCACCAAAATCAAACTCCTCACACCAAAGATCTCCACAGAGAAATCTCCCACAGAAATATATCCTCCTCCTCAGAATGCTTCCTGCCTTCCCCAAAAGAATGATCCCCCTTCTCGTAAGACTCCTCCCGTCATATCCCTCCTTCACCGACTCTCTTCCCCTCATTAATTTCCTTATCCCTTTATTCATTATCTTATCCCCTTATTTAATGTCCCCCCCCGTATACATAAGTCTTTAATAAATTAAATTATTAACCCCTTTAATTCTCTACTCAAATAATTAATGAGTCAATTAATGATTAATTAATCATTGACAGATATGAACAAGTAATTAATAATAATTAATTAGCTAATATTATTAAGAAATAATTATTGTTTAACTAACATATTAGGACAGTCAGATTATCAAATTAATTATAATTAATAATCCTTATACATCTATTTAAGTAGGGTTGTTACATACACCCACCCTTCAGGAAACTTCGTCCCAAAGTTAAGGTATCTCATGGTACAAAGGAAAAGAAACATGGTTTACACATTCATAACAATTAACTGACAATATTAGTAAGTAAGTCAAGAAATATCATACATACTAGTGTACATGTACAAGAAATGCATGTGTAGCTAGTACATACAAGTCTCGAGCATGTACTAATAATCAATAACTATCACCCTTTAGTAATTTATGTATGCATCCAATCCAATCAACAAGACTAGTCTTTCATAAAAGACAATAAACCAATCAAATGTTTGAGAAATCCTTTAATTACAATTATCCGGTTCAACAATTTTATTTAGACAACTATGGTTTAGTTACATAATTATGAATATTCATATATACACACTCTCTTTTTAGAAGGGAAAACGTTTAAATTTCACCATCAGAAAAATCTCCATACTTTCTCAACTATTTCTACTCATCCTTCCTCCCTAACTTACTTCCATATCCATTCCTATCCTTCTTCTGTTGGACTATCTTGGAGCGTCAACTATATTGACCTAACTCCAAATAGAACCCGTAAGCGAAAGTGTCACTATCCCGACCAAGCTTCCCCAGCAGGCAACTGACAGTCATCATCACACATCTTGGGGAGCATGAACTAACACCGTCCTCCCATGACTTCAGGTTTCGAAGGATACACGGTGGGAAATGCCTCCACCCCTCCTAATCATAACTAGGGTCCACACCCTACAATGGAATATACAGTGGCACCGTGTTGCTGAGGGTTTTGTCATCGTTTATTCGGTTTTGGGCAGTGTCGTCACCTGAAATCCTGCACTGGTCCACATATCATAGCAATGCATCCAAACCAATATAATTTCACATACAAATATTTGTACCATAATGTTTCTCGGCTAGTGGTCATGATATCCACTTTCATCGTCATTATCCCTTGGTTATTTCATAGCCCATAACCTGCAGATTAGTCTGTAACACAAACTCATACATTTCTATGCATTATCATCATGTAATTGCATACCATCATCATTTCAATTTGGTATCCTTGTACCAACAACTTAACATCAATGTTTTCAAGTTAGAAATAGATCCCATAATATCCCATTATTCAATTTCTACACCCATTCATAAGATTATCATTTACCAAAATAGATTGCATCATATCCAACATCACTCTAATAGCATTTAAACATTCCTAAACAATTTCAATCTCACAATATGTCGCATCATATACATCATCATCAATAACATTTAAACATTTGTAAAATTTACATTCACATAGTAGATCGCATTATATACATTATCATTAATAACATTTAAACATTCATAAGAGTTCATATGTCTTAAAATTTTAAGTGTATCATTTAATAGTTTTCACCATGAAGAGAAAATAATGCAAGTAGGCCTCAGGTAAATCCTGGCTGTCTAAGTCAAAAGGTGGTGTTACATACACCCCACCTTTGAGAAACATATTCTCGAGGTGGTCAAAAAAGTGAGGGATAGTCTCGTCGTAGTGTCTCGGCATCTTCCCAAGTAGCAGATCCTGAACGATACTTGTCCCACTGGACCTTAACTTGGTCTACCAGACGGTTCCCGAGCTGTCGGACTCTATGGTCCAATATGCGTAATGGTTCTACCATGAGAGTTCCCACATCCGATACTTTCAATTCCTTCCAATTTAGTTTATGTGTTTCATCAGCAACATAATGACGTAAAATAGATACATGAAAAACATTATGAGTTTTATGCAAGTGGGGTGGCAGTACGAGACGATAGGGAATGGGTCCAATTTTCTCTTGGATTCTGAACGGTCCTATAAATCAAGGTGACAACTTTTTCCCCTTCCCGAACCGTATGGTACTCTTATTAGTCCTGATACAAATGAAAACCTGGTCTCCCACCTCATAAATTCGGTCAATCCTGTGTGCATCTGCATAACTTTTTGGCCTATCATGTGCTTCCTTTAGTCTCTGCCTAATCTGAATCACCTGTTCCTCCATCTCTTGAATCAATTCTAGCCCAACTGTTACTCGGTATTCTAGTCTATCCCAACTCAATGGTGTTCTGCATGGCCTTCCATACAAAGCTTCGTAGGGTGGCATTCCGATGGAGCTATGAAAGCTGTTATTGTAGGCAAACTCTACCAAAGGTAGGTACTTCTCCCACTAGGTTTGATTATCCATGACATACATCCTAAGCATGTCTTCCATGACTTGATTTACTCTCTCA
>SNQJ01S0289768.1:0-10811 GCA_010110895.2 Picea sitchensis | reverse complement strand
GATTCCATCAGACTGCGATTATTTCAACGCACACTCACTGGCCCATCAACCAAATGGTATGTCGAATAAAAATCAGGGTCCCATGGGACCTTTGAGTCATTGGCAAAAGAATTCTTGACCTTCTTCCAATTACCCATCCACCACGACAACGGTCTAGAACTACTGTCTAACTTCAAACAAACCTCAGCCACACACATCGCTGACCACATTCATGAGTGGCTAAGGCGACGTAGTTTGTCTAAAGCAGAAACCACCAAGCAACAATGTCTCGACTAGTTTCTTAGATCACTTGTCTCTCTACTTGGTAAGGATGTAGCTTCCACCTTCCCTCAATCCAAAGAGGAAGACATCAGTAAGGCTCAACAGTATGACCTCATTTAAGCATAGTCAGGGTACTTATACACAGTGATTCCTGACCTTCCAAAACCTGTGCCATTTGGCCAAGACAAACCTGGCATGTCTCACTCAACAGACGGACTAATAGGTGCCACCACACACCATGGTCCACAACCCCAACCACCACTGATGTATGGAACACCTCAATACCCGCTGGCATNCCATATCAACAATCATACCCTGTTTCTATACCTCCACCCATCAGTGGACCATCACCGGCACCCCCATACATCCACCTATCCCCACAAACAATGGTACTCCCTCAACATCATCTTATAGTACTAGCAAAATCACTACGCCTTCCTATGTACCGTATGGATCAGTACCACCACAAAATCCATACTTCCCATTTCCTGGTCCTCCACAACCCATGGCTCCCCCACATCCATATGCGGGGGTAAATTTTGTTCAACCTTCTGCTGCTCAACAATACCTAAATTTCGAACAGTTGAATACAGCCAACCCAACTCATCCATTGAACAATACCAAGAAGAAAGGACAGAACAGGAATAATAACAACCCTGGTCAAAGCGGGAATCAACCCCCACAGCACCAACCCACTGGGGGAAACCAGAACCAAAGGAACCAAAGCCCCCAAGGGGGAAATAATAACAAACGCCAAGGGTGAAACAATGTTAAAACCATCTTCCCTTGTGCCCTTTGTGGTGAATTCGGTCATTACACTCACCATTTCCCCCAGATTGCTGATTTCAAACGGTTGAAAGACACGAGTAGTCTTAACCATTCTCCTACACAAACTACCCCTCAACAGGCACCACAACAATATGTGCAACAACACCCTCCCGCCGTGCTACAAAATCCTATTCCACACCAAGGTGTGAACAAAACCCAATAGGACACACAACATCCCCCACCTCAGATGGGACAATACCACAACCCCAACAATCCAACAGAGCGTACAATTCTCCTCACCAGTGAGGAAGAAATTCTTCTGCAAACGCGCAATCGTCAGTACCATACACCCGCGGAGTCTACCCCCATCTCTCCAGAAACAAACCCTACAACGACGGGACCCCCGTTGGTGATCCGTCGCCCACCCACCGAACCACCACTACGCATTCCTCGCATCCCCTTGCACAGGAATGTTCACAACCCACAGGCTAGGGCAACTCATAACTATAGCTTGGTAGATGACTTAGCACAATCCCCGACTGCCATGTCAATTTTGGAAGTCCTCCAGACTTGTCCTACGCACCGGAAATATTTACTTTCTACCTTGGGGGCAGTCGACCCCGCCGATACTCGACTCATCACCTTTGATCTTGATAGTGGAGAACCTCATCTTCCTGCCTTGATCGCTTTTCAAATACCAGTGAAAATACGGAACATCACAGTTCATCGGTGTATCATCGATGAAGGTGCCTCTACGTGCATCATGTCCAAAACAGTATGTCAGAAACTTGGTTCCCCCGAACTCATACCCTCTTCCATCACATTACGAGCTTATGACAAATGACCATCCTCTCCTGAAGGGCTCTTCCAAAATGTCCCCGTTGAACTTGGGGGCAAGACTATCCTCATTGATATCGAAGTTATCGACGCCCGGCTCGATTATAACATCCTGTTCGGTCGTAGCTACATGTACGCTATGAAGGCAGTGACAACTTCCTTCTTTCGGACCATGATGTTCCCCCACAATGGGAAGATCCTGACCATTGACCAAGTCTCACATTATGAGCCTAACCCATCTGCCAACCTCGATAACATTCTTCCTCTCATCCACACCAACCAAGACGCATACCCTCTTGTAGAGATGGGTCCTAGGATTTTTAAAGATCCATCCTTGTTAGGGACGTACCATGGAGCACTACCACTCCTCCATCCTACTAATCAAGTATGCGTTATCTCATCTAACGAAACTCACACAGAGGATTCTCTTCCTCCTCAGGAGGCTTCAGTCCTTCTTGATGTCTCAATAGTCACAGAACCACTTCCGTCGGAGCCTCCTGTGCACTCATCGACCTCAACATTCCATGAATCCACATCCCCTCAAGGGAATAATCCCGTCTGGGAGACAATCCCCCAACCCCTTACCCAAATTCCCTTCTTTTACCCTCCTCCAGGTATTGAATCTTTTCAGGTAGCGCAACGCTCACACTACCTAATATGGTGTTAGCAATCCCAGTTTGGTATTTACACCCACCAGAGATGGTCCCTCAACCATCCCTTCCCCCACAGGAAGGACTTCCCGTGACAATGCCTGTCCTTACCCCCACTACCCCCATACTCACTAACCCCCCTGCTACAGCTGGGGGCAGGAGAAAGACGAAAGAGCCCACCGCTCTACATCCGCCATGCATCCCACCACCTTGTGCACTATGTGANCCACCAAACCAACAACTGTCCATCACTACCTGAATTACGGAATTTGATTCCCCCCAATCACACTCCCACAACACCTGTCACTACTGCTAGTCCCACTACTACCACCAACCCTTCCAGTAGTAAAGGGTTGAGGACCAAATATGCTTGTGCTATATGTTATGAGTATGTCCATTACACCCATCATTGCCCATCACTACCGCGCTTTCGACAGACATTAGCGACTATACGCCAGAACTTCCAAAACAACCCACGCCCTGCTACGTCCTCGACAAATATCACTAACATTCGCTATGTCATCACTTCAGTCAATGAACATATGAGATGCCCTTGATCTCTCTGCGATTCATTATCTCATTTTACATACCAGTGTCCTATGATCCTTGCATACAGGAAACGTCAATTGGCCCTGCTTCACCGACCCACGGAGGTGATAATTGACATTACTTCGTCACTCGAGGATCATCAAGTCATTTCTCCCGAACCCGAGGCACTCCCAACGCCTCCATGGTTCTTCAATGACGTCTCTGAGGACTTACCCCGTAACCCCCCTAACTCTCCTACTCACCCCCCTACAGACACTCTCCACCCAATCACCACGGGTACCCCTCAGTACTTCAACATATGGTTTATGTCGAGTGAACCCTCACCATCTCCTGGCATTGCTCCCTCTGCTTCTCCATCAGGGGCAATCACACTATCACCAAGATCACTCCTCATGACCCCTTGTATTCCCGGCGTTTCCAATGTGACGAGGAAATACTTGAAGAGTTAAATCACCCAGACTCTCCCTGGGACGCACTACATCATCATGCACTCTTCTTTCCACAGGAATCCCTCATGCATCCTAACCAAAATCCCATTTACGCGATCGAAACTAAAGATTTTATCCCGTTAGGAACTATAGATTGTTCAACAATCCCATTCCTGCCCTCGACGCTTTTGAAGAAGGTAATATGTCCAACATTTCCCCCACCATCAAAATTGACATTTCCATGAAAAATGGCATTGTCGAAGAAATCATCATTGGAGCTGCTTTCACTCCTCAGGAAATCGCCGCATATAAATCCCTCTTCCAGGAATATAGGGATATTTTCGCCTGGTCATACACGAAAATTCCCGGCCTCTATCCTGCTATTGTTGAGCATCGCATCGACACCTGGCCTAACATCACACCAGTTCGCCAGAAACAACGCCCGCTACACCCATCCAAAGTCGTGGCTATCAAAGCCGAAATTAACAAATTGCGTACGGCTGGGTTTATTTACCCCATCGCTTACACTTCATGGGTTTCCAACCCTGTACCCGTCAACAAAAAACATGGCACTATCCGCGTTTGCACCAACTTTCGCGATCTCAATAACGCATGTCCCAAAGACAACTTTCCAATGCCTTTCATCGATCAAATCATCGACGACTGTGCCAGCCACGAGTCTCTCTCCTTTATGGACGGATTCTCTGGCTATAACCAAATTCAAATCCACCCAACAGATTAGTATAAAACTGCATTCATTACCCCATGGGGTACTTTCGCATATCGTGTCATACCTTTCGGCTTAAAAAATGCCGGTGCCACTTTCCAACGGGTAATGACATACATCTTCCACGATCTGGCTAAAATCATCCTTGCCTACTTGGACGACCTCACAGCTCGATCCAAGAAACACACCCAGCATCTCGATGATTTAAGAATCATTTTTCAACGGTGTCGTTAGTACAACATCCGCTTGAATCCTCTCAAGTGTGTGTTCTATGTCACCGTCGGGCGCCTCCTCGGTTTTATTGTTTCCCAAAGCGGTATTACCGTGGACCCCCTCAAAGTCAAAGCTATCACCGAAATTCCACCTCCTCGAAATTTATGACAACTTCAGAGTCTACAAGGAAAAGCTAACTTTCTCATATGCTTTGTTCCTGANCGCGCACACGGTTTCCTCTACTTACTACGTCACGACATCCCTTTTCACTGGGACGACCATGCCCAACAGTCATTTGATGATCTTAAAGCAACACTTTCAAATGCACCGTTAATTAGTGCACCTGAATATAATCGCGACTACATCCTCTACGTATCAGCATCAGTTGTATCAGTAGCCGGCGTCCTCGTCCAACTCGGAGATGACAATCATGAACACGTCATTTACTACGTTAGTAAGAACCTCTCAGGACCACCCTTGAAGTATAAACACGAAGAGAAGCTTTCTCTTGCAGTTGTCCTTACAGTCCAGAAACTATGCCATTACATTCTGCTTCGCACCACAAAGGTCATCGTAGATTCCAACCCCATGCAGTACCTTCTCAGTCGTCGACAAGTTAACAGAAAATTCTCTCAATGGATAGTTATCCTTCAGGAGTACGACCTCGAGTTATCAACACCTAAGAGTAAGAAGGCCCTCATTCTCACTGAACTTGTCATGACCCTCCCCTCTGATACCACTAGTGCCCCCCGTCAACACCGACTTTCCTGACGAACATCTCTTTTACATCACTTCGGATGATCCTTTGTATGGCAACCTTCTCATCTACCTACGAACTCAAAATTTCGGAAACCACCTTTCATGAGATGATCATTGATGTATTCGCCATCAGACCCCCCGCTATCTCCTCATCGGAGACATCCTATACTGGCGGGGTGTAGACACCATTCTTCATCGGTGCCTAACTATTGACGAGGCCGACAGAGTCTTAAACGACTGCCACAAGGGCGTATGTGGGGGCCATCTTTTGGGTATATCCACGGCTCAAAATATTATCCGAGCCGGTTACTTTTGGCCTACATTGTTTCATGATTGCATTCATGCCATGAAACGATGTGAGCAATGTCATCTCTACGCCAACAAAGCCCGGGCTCCCCCCGCTCTTCTCCACCCTGTCATTACAGCCGACCCTTTTTGCAAATGGGGCATCGACTTTATGACTTGAAATCCACCCTCCAACAATGGTCACAAATACATCGTTGTCGCCGTTGAATACTTCACCAAATGGGCCGAAGCTATGCCCACTTTCAACAACACCGCTGACACTGCAACGCATTTTTTATTTAACCACGTCATATCCCGCTTTGGAGTACCCCTCTAACTGGTTTCTGACCACGGGAAACACTTCGAGAATGAGATCTTTGTCGAACTCTCCTCTCGGTTAGGATTCTTTCATGATTTTGCCTCACCATATTACCCTCAGTCAAACAGACAGGTCGAGGTAGTGAACAAAGTCCTCAAGACCATGTTATAGCGCATGGTTAATAAACATAAAACCAATTGGCATCATATGTTATTTTTCGTGCTATGGGCTTATCGAACGGAAGTAAATACCACTACTATTTTAATGCCATTCTATTTAGTCTAGGGGTCGAGGAAACTCTTCCCATCGAGTGCGAAATTCCCACCTTACGCACCGCAATTGAGCTATTACCTGACATTGCTCCAATGGAGCAGCGCTTGCTGAACTTGGAGTCACTGGATGAAGATCATCGATCTTCCTTATAGAACAATGAGGTAGCTAAAAAATGATCCAAGGCTACCTTTGATCGCCATGTCTACCTTCAATCATTCCACGAAGGCGACCTTGTCCTAGCTTATGATATCGCTCATGATACCTTTGGCCACGGAAAATTCGAATCACTTTGTCATGGCCCATACATTATCCAACATTGTCTCACTAAAGGCGCATATATCCTGTCCTCTCCCGAAGGCCTCTCTCTCAAGGAACCCGTCAATGGGTTATATCTCAAGAAATTTTATGCTTAAACGTAGTCATTCTACTTTAGGTTATTTATTTTTCTAGCGTTTTTAATCTTTTTTCTCCTCCCCTCTCGTCTAAACTATCCTTTTTGCTATTGACAGATGCTTCCTCCACCAGCCTACCACATTGGTTATGCCGACAACACCAATCATTGGACGCAAAATCTTGCTTCGGCTGCTTGGGCTCTCTACACCCCCTCACATGAAATGCTACACTCAAGCGACATATGTTTGGGGCCAGCAATCAACAACCAAGCCGAATACACTGTTGTCATTGGCCTCCTGACCGATGCCCAGCGTCATCATATTCGTCACCTTAGCGTCTTCCTCAACTCTCAACTAGTCGTTCTCCAGCTCAACAATGTATACCTTGTACGCGATCCGTGCCTCTTTCGCAAATACCTGCAGGTTAGACTGTTATCTCGACATTTTGATTCCATTACATTTACACATATTCCAAGACAATTGAATCAAACAAAATATCAACTAGCTAACATAGTATTAGATTGGCATATATCACATAAAGCTACACATACATAAACATATCACAAATCCTGTCACAGCATATAGATAGAATAGACATCATCATAATCATCAACAGAAAACACATGTAGACAACATCAGGATCTCAAAATATATATACTCATATATATATAAAGGCCTATCAGGCCATCCAACTGTTTACATACAAAAATACATGTATCTGCAGGCCAGCACAACACCTCAGTACAAAAAATCAGCTCACCAGCCTATATACAACAAAAACATATACATCATGGTGCCTCTATCGCACCACCACTTGCTCCTCCCTTAGGAGGAGGTGGTGCCCCACCACCACCTGCCTTAGGAGGTGGTGGGCCACCCACAGGACCCTCCTGCCCTGGTGGCAAGCGTCCACTCGTCATCGCTGCAAGCATTGGTGGCGGCACCCCCACACACTGCTCCAGGAAGATCTCGTCCTGGATACGTGCCCACATGCCCTCAGGCACATCCTGCAACACCGTCTCTAGACGATGACATATGTCATCAAAATCTACTACGGCCACCGCCGGAGGAGCATGTGATGGCCTCGCACCAGGGTCATCGAACCGACGCCTCCTCGCTTCCCTCTCGGGCTCAGCAGGTCACCCCGCGGCATCCTCCCGTCGACGTCTCTCTCCCTGCGGTTGCCTCTCCAGCTCTCGACAAGCCAACACTCTCTACATATCCACCTCGCACCCGCGAGGTGCCATATCTGCACATGCACCAAACAACAACAAAAGATAGTGTCAGCATCTATATCATACACATATGGACTGATATCTCAAAATACAACATAAATAAAAAACATACACCATACTGAACATACCTCGATGGTCAAAAGCCTCCCCTGGAGGTAGCACCATGTCTGGGTCCCCCCGGAATTCCACCCCAGCATAGGGGTACCAAAGTATAACCTGTGACATCTGCCACCATATCCCCGCTGCCCCCACTGAAAATAAGTGGCCACCTTCGCCACCATTGTGACGAAGAAAAATGGTCGACCACCGCCTCAATCGCGGCTCTCGTGCCCCTAGCATCTCCAGTAGCACCCTCGGGCGCAACATCGACACCCTCTCTAAAAACCATGCCACTAGAATCGACCCAAAGGCAAACTCTCTTGCACCTATGGACTGACAACGATCCAACTACGCTACCATCCGCGCATGTAGCGTCAGTCCCCATGAGAACTGCTCACCGGCCACCACTCTCTCCAGCACCAATAGTTGGCCACCACTAATCCACTGGGTCGCAAGTGAACCATATATACGAACAATCATCGCCACTATACATCGATGAGCTAGGGAATCTATGGCACTGATGCTCACCACAATCCCCGACATGAAGTTCTCACCTTTGCAGTATCACTGGCCAATCGTGACAAGGGATGTATCCCTAGGAAACACAGGCTCTGTCGGTAGGGGCGTTCCCTGAAAGGGGAGCCCAGTCAGAAAATAAATATCCTCCACCGCAGTGAAGGGGATCTTCTCTCCTCGCATGAGGAAGTAGTGCAGCTCCGTACTCCACATCTGGATCAGGAACTGCAGTAAATACTCTTGTGCCCGTATCAACGGGAACTTAAAGAACTTTAGCAACCCACAGGTTGCCAAAGTTGCACGCACATGTGGGCCCTCAATAGCCACAGCATCTCTCAACTGGGCCCAGTCTCGCTCACGCCACCGCACTGGCATCGTCACTAAGATCAACCTGCAGACAACATAGACACTACGTCAGCTCATGAAACCATCCATAGCATCAAGAAACACTCGTTTTTACCCTTCAAACCTTGCCTCCTGGGCGCGGTTTTGTTACCCACAAGCGCGCACACATGCACGCCTGTATGTCGCACAGGTGCACATCAGTGTGCACCTATTTGCCTCACAGGCATGCTGTCAAGCACGCCTGTTCACCCTACATATGCACACAGGTGTGCACCTGTCGCACCCATAGGTGCGCATTATGCGCGCCTGTTCAACTCACAGTCGCGCCCTTTGTGCGTGCCTTAAATTCTTCCTCACGCGCACCCATGCGCGTAGATTCGGTGAACAGGCGTGCATGTATGCACTCCTTTCACCGAATCTCCTGCGCATGTGGGGCCCACACCCCATAAAAACCCCCTGAATATCCCTGTACGGCCCTCCGTACAAACCCTGCCCAAAAATTGAAAACCTATTTCTATGCAGGATGATCAGACCACTAACCTGATACTCGCAACTCCTCAAAAGGATACCTCATCCTCCCCCAATATCCAAATCTCCTCTGAAACTACTGGTCCACTCACTATTGCAGTAGGTACAAATGAGGTGGCAATGTGGGCCCTATAGCTATATATAGGCCTTTTGCCAAACTTCCACTCACCATTCCGGGAGCCCAAGGTGTCCATTTTTCAAAACTTCTTCAGCCACAGGATCAACATCCCGTCACCTACATCACAACAGTCCCTGGGTCACTTTTCATCCTGAGCCCCCGAGGTACCTTTTTCATATCATGGTCAGGTACGCACGTGCATAGTCACATTTGTCAAATACATGCTCATATCTTTGATTCTCTTTAGAAATTGTTCACTTTGGGTATTTGGTTGTTATGTGTGCAGGTACTTTCTCATCGGTCATCAACATCACCCCTTCAGGTATATATTCAACACTAGCATGTAGTCTCTCCCGCTGTATTGCATTTACATTTCCAGTCACACCCGTTGATATTGGCCTTTAGGATCCTCATTCCCGGCTCTGCAGTACCTACACCTCCATTTGCATCTTCGGTACTGTTACCCAGTAGCATTCTTACCCACTTGAGTTGTCCCATTCATAGAACCTATTGGCACTTTTTGACACTCATGCTGTTCTTCATTACCCTTTAGGGATGGGAGTCCCGATAGTCTTTCAAACATGTCATGAATCAGCCACATACTCCTTCTCCTCATTTTGTTAGCTTTCCCACATGGACTCCCAGATTATCTCTTTACGGTTCTATTTTTTACCTGCACCTCCGCAGCATCATGAACCCTCCATTTCATCCACAATCAGTTTGCCCATCTGCGAACCTATCCTCATTTCACCTACCTCATACAGAAACTCACCAATGGGGCCCCCACCCTTCATCATTTTTTCAAGAAAATTCTGACCTCCCTGGGGCACGCATTTCACACTGGGGCACCCGTTTCTGTATTTGTACATTCCTCCCCAAATCATTTATTATTTATTGTACAAACGCTTTTTCCAGTCATTACATTTTCTTTTGTCGTCATCGTTGGCGACTTGCTTCCTTTTGGCCACACACAACCCATGTCAACCTTGGTTGGAGCATTACTTATCATCTACCCTTGCCGGCATCGTCCATATCTTCAGAGTACTCCATAGGTCACTTACCTCTACCCTCTGAATTTGTTCGCCTTGTCCTGCCTCTTGCACAATTGATCACCGGTCTTGTCATCCTCCTGACACTCGCCCTTGTTACACAGTTGTGGCCACTTTTTATCTCATACGTCCTCCAACCAAGGGCAGTCTTGAGTCTTCCCACTTCTTGACTTTGTCCATGTACCTGTGCCACTCCCTCACCTCAATAGATTCCATGAAGCCCTTTGCTTCTAGGAGTCACGTTCCCCTTTTGTCGACATCAACACAATTTTCCAGAAGGGCGACAGTATCTTGATTCTCATTCTCCATTCCATTAGAGATCCCGGACGACACAGGGAGAAACACCATTTCTCCCTGCTGTCGTTGGCCCCCATAACATTCGACGCCAACACTTTCTCATGTTATGGTGGGTCTTACTTTGCGACTATTGCAGTTATTTTTATCATTTTCCGAAGACCTC
>SNQJ01S0289766.1:0-10811 GCA_010110895.2 Picea sitchensis | reverse complement strand
TGCCAAAAGTCCTAGACATCCAAAAACCTAACCCTGGGAGATGAAGCGCCAGAAGTCATGTGGGCCCCGTTTGGGTAAGTTAGTACATCAACTTCCCGGGGTCATAACTTTTGCACACGATCTCCATTTAGGGCGCACGATAGCTCATTGGAAAGATCTATCCGAGGCCTACAATGCTCGAGACAAAATAGCATCATAGATGCTATTTTGCAAGAGCAACAGACCCAAAAAAACATCGTTTAGGGCCTCAAAATGGCCCTGGAAGTTCAGGACCCGAAAAAATTGCTAAAAATAGTAAATTACCAAAATTGCCAGAAACATGTTTTGGGCCAGTTGGAAAAGGTGGGTGGCCACCGATATCCACCTGGATCACACATTAAGGGTTTTTTTTTATTGGGGTAGTTTTTTTACATTTTGAATCTTCTTATCTATAAAGTATCAACATTTTTTTTTAAATGTTGTTTTTTCAATTATTTCATTTTTTTCTGAAACATCTATTTTTATTTTCAATGGTACTTTTTCTTATTTTCCCATATTTTTCAACGTTTAAAAAAAAAACCTAAAATTTGTTATTTTTAACAATATATTTTTTTAAATAAGAACATATGTATTTTATATTAGAATTTTGTTGCAGCTGTACTGGTCAACATGATAATATATATAATATGATAGTCCAAAAAGCTTTCTGAAAATTGTCCAACATTTGAAAATGAATATCTAAGGAAACAAATCAATCACTCACAAAGGATTTTAGATCACTAATACTAGTATAGTTTTCTAAAAAATACTCCCAAAATCAAGAAAATTTTACAAAACATTATGCACTATTATTGAATGAAAGCATGGTGTGATCCAGGTGGATATTGGTGGCCACCCACCTATTCCAACTGGCTCCTCTTAACAATTTTTAGTCCAACAAGTTCTTCTATAATTCTTTGTAATTGTGGGTTCTGCACTTCCAGGGCTGTCTGAAGCCCAACACAACTTCCAAGTGGATATTAGTGGCCTCCCACCTAATCCAGCTAGCTTATTTTGGAATTTTTCATGTTAGTACATCTTTTTGTATTTTCAGGTCCGTTTTGGGGCCCTAATTTTTTCGATAGAGAAAATATTACTTTTGAACTCCTCAGGGTTGTCCCCCATGTTAAGGACTGGTGGGATACTTACTCTGAGAAGAGGGCCATAGAGGAATCTACAATATTTGTGGTCTCCCCCACATGAGATTCCTTCAGGGATTCCATTAAAGAATAATACTACCCTGTTGGAAGCTATGAGGACTAGTACATAAGATGGAACAACCCGCGTTAGGAAAGGGACCAGACAGTACCACATTTCACCAATATTTTCCATACGCTATGCACCACATTGGGTATCAAAGACTCTGAGCGACATCTAGTGCTCAAATACCACGACTATCATCATAGATACATTCAAACAAAAATGGATTTTCTGGACATCATATCATTGGGTACAACTTATAGATATGTTGTCAATATCGAGCAGAAATTTAAGCAGAAGAGGCAAGAGTTTGGATATGAAAAATCCTCACAGTTGAAGCAAGGAAAAGGAAGCCCCAACCCACAAAACAAGGGACAGAGAAAATATGGCCACTCTTAGGACAACCAGTCCAAGCCGCAACACAAGAAGGGTAATGAGAAGTCAAAGAAGGACACGAGAAAATGGTGTTAATACAATACAATCCCTTGGCACAACACCAAAAAATGTCACTCCAAGAAGTCACTGGTGGCCGAGCTAAAAGCTTCCGAGTTAGAGGCATATTCTAACTTCGAATCAAATCAAGAAGGATGGAAGCAGATTATCGATGTTGAACCCAGTGCCACTGTCGCTACCACCAAAGTCTAGCCAAGTGAACCATAAGAACCAGAGGAAGGGGAATGCTTGTTTCACTCACATATGTGGGTAAAGGGGGATCTGCTTCATTTCATTGTCGATAGTGGTATTCATAAGAACCTGATCTCAGCAGAGGTCATCAAGAGGCTAGACGTGTCAATGAAACCAAACCCATAGCCCTACACCATCGGTTGGCTTCTCCAAGGAAGATATATTCGTGTCAGCCAACAATGTCGTCTTCCCTACGACATCAAGCCTTTCAAAGACGAGGTATTGTGTGATATTGATCTCCTTGAAGTTTGTGATGTTCTTTTAGGACAATCATATTTGTGGAAGAAACATGTTGTGTATGAGTCTAGACCCTGCAGTTTTATTATTACTTTGGGTAGACAATTGTACAGGATGCCATAGGTTTCTCCTCCTACCGTTATTTCTCTAATCTCTGCTAAATAATGCAATAAGGCCATTTCACAGACCAAGAAGTTCGTCTTCGTTTTGATCTGTGCTCACAGTAAGCATAAGGTCACTACCACATCCGGGGCCCCTACACAGAGTGTCTCTTTGTAGTAGAAGCAAGTGGACAATATCATGGAAGAGTACAAAGACACCTTATCCTCATCGATCGGGGTATCGATGCACTACCAAGTCAAGAATCCAATTGATATAACCCCTGGTGCACCTTTGCCTAATGGACCAGTCTATTGTCGCTCGTTGATGGAAAATGATGAAATCAAGCATCAGATCCAAGAGCTACTTCAAAAGGGGAACATCAGACCTAGCTCCTCTCCTTGCGGATGTCTGATTGTACTAGTGCAAAAGAAAGACGGGACCTGTCGGCTCTGTGTTGATTACAGATCATTAAAAAAAATCATAGTCGAGAACTAATACCTAATTCCCAGAATTGATGACCTTCTTGAACAACTCAAGGGGGAAAATTTCTTCAACAATATTGACCTAAAGATTGGCTACCACCAGGTTCCCATCGAACCAACTATTGTATGGAAGACAAATTTCAAATCTAAAGAAGGTATCTTCGAATGGTTGTCCATGCTCTTTGGCTTAACAAATGCACCAACCAATTTCATGAGGTCTATGGATGATGTATTGAGACCCTTCACCAACTATTTTGTGGTGGTATATTTGGATGACATCCTCATGTTCAATAGAACTTGGGAGGAGCACATGCAACAAATTCAACAAGTTTTGAGCACTCTGCGGCAACACAAGCTATATGCCAACTTGAACAAATGATTCTTTGGCATGAACATGGTCCAATACTTGGGCTACATTGTTGATGAGAATGGGGTACATGTTGATCCAGGTAAGATCCAAGTCATCCGTGACTGGCTAGCCCCAACCACACTAACCGAGCTTTGGAGATTCTTTGGACTTTCCAACTTCTACCGACGGTTCATGTTGGGATTCTCCCATATTGCATGGGCCCTCAACCAAGTGACCAAGGGCAGTGGAAGGGAAACGTTCACATGGGGGAAGTAACAACAACGAGCATTTGATGATCTAAATCATCACTTGTGCTAAGCTCTAGTACTCTCCTTACCCGATCTACAACAATCATTCGAGATTGATACTGATGCATCATACTATGATGTAGGTGCAATTCTCACTTAGTATGGTCATCCAGTAGCATACCATAGTGAGACACTCTCAGATATTGTCCGAAAATACCCCACCTATGATAAGGAAATGTATTCCATTATACAAGCCCATCGTCAATGGAAACATTACATTCTATGAAATGAGACAATCATCCACACTAATCATAAGCCTCTGCAGTTCATACAGACGCAGGGAAAGTTGCAAAATGACCTCCATCAAAAGTGGTCCACCTACCTTCATCAGTTCCATCTCAACATCAAGTATAAGACAAGGAGCACAAATCATGTCGTTGACTACCTCAATCGACCTCCTATGGCTGCACTCACCATTGTGCTCCATTCCCATGGGAATGAGGAATCTGAGTGGCCCCAACTTTATTAGCGAGATCCAAACTTCTCCATCACCTATCAACTCTTGGGTACAGGTGAGAATGTCACCAATTTTCACATTCAAGATAGACTATTATTCCATCTGGGCCATCTCTGTGTTCCTACAAGTGAGTGTGCAAAACTGATTTGGGAGGCTCATTACAGTCAGATGGAAGGACATTTTAGTGTGGAGAAAACTATGATCATTCTATAGAAACATTTTTATTGGTCAAAACATCGATAGTACGTCAGCAAGTATATCAGATCTTGCACTTTCTATGCCATTGCCAAGCCAACCATCAAGAAGAAAGGCTTATACACCCCTCTTCCTACTCCTGAGAGGCCTTGGGAATCCATCTCTATGGATTACATGTCTGGCTTTCCACCCACCAAGCAAGGAAATGATTGTGTATTTGTGATAGTTGATCAGTTTTCAAAGATGACCATTCTCACAGCCCGCAAGAAGAGAATCACAACAACAAATATTGCTAAGCTCTTCTTCGAACGAGTGTGGGTCCATTTTAGGATACCATAGACCATCATATCCTATCGGGATAGTAGGTTCCTCAACACATTTTGGTCGAGTCTCTGGTCACTGTTGGACACCAATCTCACTAAATCCACTGCCTTCCACCCTCAAACCGATGGCCAAACAGAGGTCCTTAATCGAATGATTGTGCACATCTTGCACATGTATAACTCTAAGCATCTGTGTACATGGGACAAGATTCTTACCTATGTTCAACACATCTACAATAAGGATCTCCATAGCTCCACCGACCATAGCCCCTTTCAGGTGGGGTTGGGATTCCAACTCTAGGGTCCCATTGATGTTGCACTACCTTTTGAAACAACATAGAAAGATGATTCCAGTTCGAGGATGACAAAGACACTAGATTCATTGAGCAAATTTAGCACATCCGCCAATAGGTCCATGATATTTTCCATAAAGCTAATTATAAGTACAAGCTACACCATGATCAACACTGGGTACCGCACCAGTTTCAGGTGGGAGATAAGGTCTGGATACGTTTGCAAAAAGAGCACCTTATAAAGCCCCATTGGAATTTCTGCCCACTTCGCTATGGGCCTTACACTATCACCAAGGCTATGGGTAGCAATTCGTTTGAGCTCAACACTCCACCCTTCCTTGACTTGCACCCAGTGTTCAATGTGGACCTACTTCGACCATAATTTCCACCATTATTGGACACCTTAGAGATCGTAGAACAATTGACACCAACATAAATCAACCTTAACTACATGGAACTTGCATCCACTGATCATATAGTGGACACACAGGTCAAGGGAAGTCACCAGTAGAGGATCCAACTTTATCGAGTTGTCAAGGAAGGGAAACTCCTCCACTAAGGAAAGTGGTTCACCCAGGGCCAAATTCAACAGATGTTTCCTCACCTGATGGGGGAACTCAACGCAATGGAGAACATTTCTTCCTAAGGGGGGATGAATGATCCATGTGGATATTGGTGGCCACCCACCTATTCCAACTGGCTCCTCTTGACATTTTTTATTTCAAATCGTTCTTCTGTAATTCTTTGTAATTGTGGGTTATACACTTCCAGGGTTGTCTAAAGCCCTAGAAATATTCTAGCTGGATATTGGTGGCCTCCCACATAATCCAACTAGATTATTTTTGAAGTTTTCATGTCTGTACATCTTTCTGTACTTCAAGGGCCATTTTGGGGCCCTAAACAATGTTTTTTTGGCTTGCCACAACCAAACTGTAGACAGAGTCAGAGTTTGACGACATAATGTGTAGTTCTCTAAAAGAATTTTCCAACGGAATGTAACACACCCATCCCCTTAAGTACCTTTTAAAGGGATGGGGCATCAAAATTTCACTTTCCTCCATCATCTTGAATCCTATTCTAGAGATCTCCATCACCTTCTGCTCGCCAAGATCTCCCCAACAACTGTTACCATGCTCAAATCCGAGCACTGGATTGGAAGTTATGCCCTTCCGAAGCTCTTCAGGCATCATTGGTGAAAGGCCATGTGGCACCCACGTGGGTTCACCTCATTTGTACCATTCCACCTGGCATGGACTTGACCATGGTTGTCCTTCCTTAGCAATGACATGGCCACTGGAGAGGCGATTACAGGGGAGGTCACTTGCGCCTTCAATATTACCGAGCCTTTGAACCTTTGCCCTTCCTATCCATTTCTGAAACAATCCTGGAGTTCTGAAGTCCCAGAGTCCTTCCATGTGCCCCTGACCTTCAACCCTTTCAACTCATCCTTTATAACACACCCAAACCATCAAGAGATCCGAAACCCCAGAATCCTGCCACGTAGTTCCAACCATCGACCCCTTTGGAGCATATATTCTAACATCCTAAACCTCCTGGAGTTCCAAACTATCGAACTCTTGGGGACCCATTATCCATTACGTCAAAAAATTGTGCACTAGGGTGACATGTGGCAAAATATGACGATGAAGAGTGGCCCTATTAATAGAATACACATGTCACGTTCCAATTGGCATATGAGATCTGTAAAAAGAACAAATCAAGGTGACATGTGGAATGGAGAGAATGGGTCCACATCACCTTAGCTGATGTCAACATGCCATGTCACTCTATATTCACAGCCTCTGAGAACCATCCCAATACATTTTATCCCACGATCGAGACAAGTCCATGTAGATGCCTAGATCTATGACCTCATTTGTTTCGCGACTTTGGAGTTTGGGGATTTGACTATGTAGTTCCCTTTTTTTCTCCTGGAGTGGTCAGTTCCAGACTGACCATGATGTATATCCAAACATCAGGAGGGATCTCGATGCATCCTCATATTGACATTCCTCATTGCTTCACAACTTCAACATTCAGGTGTTTCTCCTGTTTAGCACTCCCTTTCTTCCGAAGTAGAACTTCGTCGAAGTGTTATATGCTAATACTTCCACTAATTGATTGGACATTTGGAAGAGGTTCTCATTGGACTCCCCATATCAATGACTCACAACTTTCTGTCAAAGGACCCTAGGTTTCAGTGTTCGACCACTCCTATAGGGACACCTGTCAACCTGAAACACACTGGCAAGATGCGTGGCACCTACCTTGGGTTACCGACACCTCTTTACTATGTCACAAGGCCATCACACATGGCATCACCATTTCTCGACGTGTGGACACTTACTTTCTCTCGACATGATATGCACATCCCCACAATCACACAGTTGAGAGGGATCCTGAAGGATCCTTAGATCGACGACCCACATTACTTCGCGACTTAGACATTTAGGGGTTTTGGTGTTAAAACACCTCTATTCTCCCGAAGTGGTCAACGCTAGACTAACTATGGAGTATATCCAACCATAAGGGGAGATCCTGAATTATATTAAGTTCTACGACTCACGTTACTTTACGACCGAGAAGTCAATTGTGTCTTAGAAAGGGGACAAATCCCACGATTATGGGTAACTGACCGCCATCCGTCGGTCATTCATCAAGTTACCAGTTTGGTGGGTCACCTTTGGTGCAATATAGATTCTATGAGATTTCCAACATCCCAGAGCTCCGGACACCTGAAGCCCCGAATCTCAGAAGGCTTAGCTCTTGTTGGGTGTAGCACTAGGTTCCATGGTCCTGGTCATATGAGGTTTTTGATAAGTTTTGAGGGTGACACCCTTAGCTCTTAGTTGAAATTTGATTAATGTGGTGGGCATGAGCCCTTGGTTAATTGGACAACTGGTTTGAAGGAATTCAAGTTCTAAAATAGGATAGAAGTCATGTTCTAAAATAGGGAAAGGTAAATCGAGGGATTGACCGGGCCCAACGATCTTGTGTAGTCTATCCTAGGTCTTTACTTGTGGAATTGATACCTGAGTAATCCTTTTGAGGAATATTCTAACCGGTACAGAGGCCAAATCCTTATGTCCTAAATTCATTTATAACCCTATTACTGATATTTTTCCCTTTCTAGGTAGAAGTAAGTAGAAAACCATTGACAAGGGATAATGGTCAAGCTCTACCTCAAAATATCCAGTTGACTAGATCGTGAGAGTCACAATTATCTAACATCCAAAAAAGATACCATATATGCCATCATTCCTATATATCAAGGATGTATTGGTATAAAGAAAATACAAGCATTTAATCAAACATTTAAATTCATCTTACAGAGTCTATGGAATACTTATCTATTACAGTTGATAGCCAACCAACTCACTCTGGTGTTCGCCTTTCCACCTAACCGTAGGCTCATAGGCATTCATTCTTAGCACTCTGGCTACCCCTGTGACAAGCCATGATATCACTAGGGAAATTTTGAATTTTCTCTGAGATGTTTTCTCTGTCACAACCTTGATGAGGTTTGTTAGATGCTCCCTCAACATTAATCTCACGACCCTCTACTAAGGTCATGTTTTTTGCAAATTCTCTGAGATCCTTTCTCATGTTCATTCCCTTTTTTTACTAGAACAACTTAAATCCTTTTGTTCTTATTCTCATATGGAGAGCCTCATGCACTCCTCCTCTTTATGAATCGTTCCCCCTTCTCTTGCATGCCCTCTCCTTTTTCCCCCAGGGAGGTTCTGGATCTGTCCTGTTCCTTCTATCAGAAGGAACTTGGGTTAGTCTGGGTCTGTAGGAAAATGCACTCTGTGGTACTTCAGGCTGACAGTTTTCTGTCTTCTCAGCCAGAATCTCCATTCTTCCATTCATGGGGGGTAGTTGATTATTCAACCACCAGTCATTTTTTCATTAACTAATTTTTCCTTGGGATTAGGATGAGGCTTATTATTTCAGCAAGGAGAATTTGGGTCATTTTGACATAATGAACCCTCTCTACAGTTTCCTCACTCTTTCCTCTAGTGATATCATGGCCATTACTTCAAGGCTTCACCCCCTAATCAGTTATTGGAAATCTAAACAATAATACATTTACATTGTTCACATGCCATAGCATGGAAATCATAATTAATGATTAATTACAAGCTAGGGGAAACATGGGTGTTGCAATTCCACCCCCCTTAAAAGGAACATTGTCCTCGATGTTCTTTCTCAGTAACACCTCTCATACCTTTGTCATTCAGCTACTTCAGAAAAATTGATCCTCTTTCTTGTCTAGGTCCTTCCCATACCCTTGGCCTTATTTACCTGCCTTCAATACTTTTGGAATATAAGCATATTAATCACAATTTCATGCGAAAACATCTTATTTTTGTGCAAAATCCAAGAGGAAAAATGTCATAATCTAGCACAATACGTATCTGTGTAGTCCGTGGATTTTCATCCACATGGTTGTCTTGTTATCCTAGCTCATTATTTTTCCTTGACATACCCATTGTGTGCACGATCCCAATCAATAGTTTATAAGAATTATCATAGTTTCCTCTTCCTTGTGGTCACTGACCCTCCAGGCATAGGCTCAAGCATCCCCTTCTTTGTTATACAATCCCTTGGGTGATCCATCTTTCCTTGCCAAGGATTTATCACACAAGAAGATTTCTAAAGATTTCATTGAGCCTTACAATCAAGGCGTAACTCAGAATTTCTCTTCTGAGGCGTTCCTCCAGCTTGTGTTTCCATAACACAACCTTTTCTAGTGAGATCATGGCTTACCAAAGGGTTCTCCTCTCTCAACAATAGCCTTTTTCATGATTTCCAACTTGAAAGACTTCACCTGTCCTCCCTAGACAGATATTTTTCACCTTACCTGTATCTTAGGTATACAAAAATGATGAGACATTATCATCAATTTCAATTTAAGAATTTTCTTGCAAATCTGTCACCCACATATTTCCACATTCCACATTTATTTTCAGATATGTTCCACACAAGAACCATATTCGCTAGTATGTGACCTTCCTTTCCATATAATTTTAGCTCAGTAGGCAATTGGTATTCCTTATGGGCTTATAACACTTCCATATCCAAGATCCTTTTCTTCCCACAATTTCAACACTCCTCAACCAAACAAATTGTTAGTTTTCATGAACATTATATTTTCAAAAGTGTGCATTCTAACAGCCTAATTCATTTCATTTATTCAAGGGTACAAAGCAAAAAGGAAATATAATTCTTTGCGTATGCATCCTTTCAGCATACCATTTTTTTCTAAATGAAATTCAATATCAAATGACTTTAATCATTGTGCCAATATTCATGGCCACATTCATACCCAATGTACCCTTTATATTGGATTCAAGTTTGTCACACTTATGATAATCACTTTATCATGGTGTGTTCGAGCTCAACCAACCTCTTCACCGTGAGGTTTAATCATTCTCCTTCACTCTTACTTCGAGACTATGCTCCCTGTTACAAGATGACCATGATCCCAAATAAACACATACGAAACTAAAACTTTCTCTTGAATGCACCCAAGCATTCCTCCTTCATTAGTAACCAGGGATCCGACACTCATGGCCACCCAAATTTTCCTTTATTTATCAATTACACAATTCAAGTGGAGTAGTGAAAGGTCCTCCTTCCTCGATGGAAATCCATTTCCTGAACTCTTATGCAAACATGCATTTCCTCAATGCATTCCATGCAATGCGCTAACTATGAGCATATTTATTCCCAATCTCCCTAGATTGGTCATTGTACCCATGGTACTCTTTACTGATGCATTTTATTGCAAGGATTATAACTCATCCTTGATCGGAATAGACTTGCTCTATCTATTCCTTGGGTTCTTTTCCTAAATCATACCCTACTTGGGTATCAATCAAATCCAACAACCACTCAACTTCAATTATATATATCACTGAAATAACAAAATATTTCAGAAGGGATTCTTACCCAATCCCTTCATACCTTATGCCTTATAGGCATGAACACTTTTATACATGTTCTGACTTTCAACACTCTCTCTAATATTGCCTCATCAACGGTGCTTTATGGGGACTTTTAAAGTCCCTTCATCAAATTTCAACAACAACCTTCTTGTATTCATCCTTTGCTTGAGGCTTTTCATCATTGGTAACTGTCTTTCCCATCAGTTTCA
>SNQJ01S0289764.1:10400-21211 GCA_010110895.2 Picea sitchensis | reverse complement strand
CATGATCATCTCTTCCATTTTTTGTACTTGAAATGTTCTTTGATGATATTTTTACTATAACTTTACATGAAAATTGTTTGTCATAAGTAACCAACCAAATCAAAACATTGTTTGCAAATTATTTGATAAAAATAATCAACTTGAAACACATTGTCCTGGGTGGGGACATTACAATTGTTGTTAGAACCAATAGAGATTTATATTGATGTGATTTTTGAAGATTCCATCCATAATAAAATGCCATGATCATCTCTTCGATTTTTTGTACTTGAAATGTGTTTTGATGAGATGTCTACTACAATTTTACATGCAAATTGTTTTTCATAAGTAACCAATCAACTCAAAACATTATTTGCAAAGTATTTGATAAAAACAATCATCTTAGAAACACATTATCCTAGTTGGGGACATTACAGTTAACTGATCAACGTTGTTATTTATCTCTTTTAAAATATGTAAAGCTAACACATCTTCCAAAAGATACTAATGGTTAGTATAGAGGATAAAATTAGGAAAATTATCATAACAAGAAGGTTGAATAAATTGTTCAATAATTATCGAAAAATATTCTTCATCATTATCAATCAAACTAGAATCAATACAACAATTATGATCAACAAAAAATAATTCCAAATTGTTCCTTTCTAATGAAGGAACAATGCTTTGTGTGTAAAAACTCTCTTATTTAATTGATTGATTATAATCCATGTCATTATCTATAGGAAAATATGAACAAAAAACATTATCCAAAACACATTCATGTTCATTGTCATGAGATAAAGATGAGAGAAAAACACTAGAATTTTGAAAACAAGAGGGTTCAAGAATGATCTTGGGGAGTTAATAAGGAATATGGTAAGAGGGGGTGACCCAAATGTGTTTTTCTTGAACCTCTTCATTCAAACCAAGGGGGGGATTTTCCACACCACAAACATGAGCATCTAAATTAGAGTCATTGTTTTCTATTCCCAAGGTAGTTGTGAGATCTTAAGGCTCATGACAACTTGCTTCATAATTCTCCATAGTTTCATAATCTATTTCCTATGATGGAAAAGATAAAATAGGAAAATGAGAACCTGACATAACCATCTGTGTAACCAAAAGTGTCTCATTATTAGCTATAAATATATCGTATGTGTCATCTATAGAAAAATATGAACTCAAACCAACTACACAAGAGGTTTATTTTTCATCACTAGGAATAACCTATTGGAGATATTACACACTCACCTAGGTAATTATTTTCATAAGGTTGATAGTCCAATGTTGAGGGTGCTTCCATAGATGAGAATATTCTCTCTTGAGAATATTCCCCTACAAATTATTCTTCCCTATTCAGTTTAGAATTAGTTACAACTCGGTCAGACTAGTAGAAGTTACCCATGCATGGAAACCTCAATTTTATCACCAACATTTGCATGTTCAACTCAGTTTCCTCACTAGGAGTGCACATATATCATGCATGTGGCCAAGAGGGAACACATATTGTGATTGCATGTGTTTCTCTCACTTTCACACATGTGACTCAATTAATTGATGATTGTATGGCCCGATTAACCAGGACTAGGTGGTAGATTAATTTGGTTTATGTTAGTGAGTGTCTAGATCTTTCTAGATCACTACTATGGAAACTTCACTTAGCCATGTAGAGTATATAATGTGTATTTTACCATTTTACTCAACATTTAATACAATTCTTTCATTCTACTCTCTTCTCTTCTCTCCTCTCCCATAAGCTTTGTGTGTTCATTTTCTACTAGCTAGGTTCAGTGTGAAAACTTTACACGCTATCAGAGCCTTGATTGCTAGGAGAAATCACATAAGAATTTATATTTGCAAGTATAGGAGGAAGATGTAGAAATAAAATATGGATTAATATTCATTAATACTTCTCATGCCTCATAACCACTTCGAGTGGAAGATGAAAATTATGCATCAACTAAGATGCAAAGGCTTGTACCAAATTACTATGGAAACAAAGATTGAGCCAAATTTTGTTGTTGAGAAGAATAAGTGTCTCAACCGTATTGATGAGGTTTGTATCCTCCTTTCTGTGTTTATGTCCCCTGAGCTTCTATTTCACATTGGATTTTACCATACCAAATGAGATTTGGACAAAGTTGGAGGATATATTTGCAAAAACAGAAGAAATGAGAGGCCATCTACTTGAGGTAGAGCTAAATTCCTTATATCTGAGGAATCTTGATAACATCCAAGACTTATTTACAAATTTCAAGTACCTCCTCCTTCATCTAAAGGGATGTGGTGTTGATAAATCAAGTCAAGAAACCCATTTGGTCCTTTCAATTCTGACAAAACTTGGTCTGGATTATATTGATTTCATCTCATCTTTCTATACAAGTAGACTCACTTTAGGATCTACATGGAAGATATTGACATTAGATCATTTTATTGAAACCCTCATGCATGAACAATACAAGCTCATCAAGATGGGGATAATCAAGGGATCCAATGCACATACGCTTGTTGTGCATGAGAGAAGCAACACATGCAATCGAAATACCAAGAAAAAAACAAAGGGAAAGTCATATGTAGAGCCAAATATGCAATGGCACTGAAACCCTTGGATGATTCCTTAGGCTCCAAAGGTGGAAAAGGAAATAAAGGGAAGAATAAATGAGGTTACTACAACCATGGTTATCATCTCGAGTCTGTGTGAATGAAGAAATATATTGATCATATGGCACATATTCTTCAGAATAAAAACCTCGAGGATCACATTCCCAAAGCTACCAATAAGAATCCAGAAGATCAAGCCCAATGAGGTAACTCTCATGCATTGATTTACATTAACCCTTCTCCTAATGAATAGATCTTATATTCAGGAACATCCCACCATATGGAAATAACAAAGAGTGTTTTATCTCCTATTTTTAAATCCATGGTTCCTCCCATCCTCATGGGAGATGATACTCCAATTGAGGTCATTAGCCAAGGAAGAGTAGAACTCCGACACGGAAGTTTCGATAATGTCTTGCATGTTCCAAAATACTGTGTGAATCTATTCTTTTTTTATCAAATAAAACATTCTTGTACAAGAGAAAGGGTGGAATTCACACCTGATTTCGTAAGTACATCTAATATGCATGATAACTCCATGATTGTTGTTGATGAGGTAAACCATGAATATCACTTGTATACTTTCAGTAAATTCATTGATAAATATGATTCTACTTTACTACTAATGCATGTTGATGATACTAGTAGATTATAGAATGAGAGATTCGGCCATCTGAACTTCAAATACATGCAACAACTATGCAAAAAGGATATGGTCACCGACTTTCCCAACATACATTTTTCCAAAGGAGGTTTTTGAGGATGCATTCTTGTCAAATATCCCCAGGAAAATTTTGTGAAAGGGAAGGGCCTGGAGGGCCTCCTCTCCTTTGGACCTCATCCATAGTGATCTTATGGGACCCTTTCCTCATTCATCCATAAAAAAATCAAGCTACATGCTTATATTTATTGATTATTTCTCATGATACACTTGGGTGTATTTTGTCAGGTAGAAGTTAGAGGTTTTTAAGCATCTCAAAGACAACAAAGCACATGTAGAGACTCAGTCTGAAAGAAATATAAAAATAATCTGCAAAGACAATGGGGGGGAATATGCGAACTAAGATGTCCAACATATTTGTTCAGAGGCAGGTATACATCTGCAACACACAGTACCTTACACTTTGTTGTAGAATGGAGTAGTTGAGTGGAAGAATAGATCCCTCAAGGATATGGCCACCTGCATGTTTCATGCAATATCTCTACCACCCAAGATTTGGGTTGAGGCACTTAATTATGCCAACCAAATTCAGAATAGATCTCATATATCTATCAAGTAACAAACTCCCTTTGAGGTATGGAGTGAAAGAAAACCAAAATTCACCCACTTCTGAATATTTGAATCACACACATGGGCTTTCACACCCTCTAAAAAGATGAAAGAATTAGATCCATAGATTATTTCATGCATATTCATGGGATATCCAGATGGTATGAAAGGTTACATGTTACTTGCTCCCTCTACTGGCAGGATCATCATTGAGTGCAGTGTTCATTTTGTGGAAACTCCCTTCCATGCACCATTGAAGCCCCATGCAGATATCTCTATACCACTGCCTGCACCAGACATTAGTGATGATGTGTTATGAACCAAGGGGAACATATATAGGGCTAAATGTATATGATATAACCCCAACGGGGGACATATATCGGCCTAAATGTACAGGTAATGAGTTAATATATATGTAATAGGGTCATCCTAATAGTAAAGGGGCCTCCTGTGCAAGTGTGAATAGGTATATAGAGAGATCATGTATTCATTATTGGGACATATGAATTGTTATGTATGAATGTAACTGGTTATTTGGAGGAGGTTCTCCTATGATTTAAGGAGTTATTGTGTAACTTATATCTCTTGTATTTGTGCTTCATGTTCACATTTTGTACATGGTGTGTACTTATGTTATTTTATGATAATTTTAAGCATTTGGTTCATTACATTTGGTATCATAGCACCAATCATAGGGTTTTGCTATGTCAAGAAGTTCATCTTATAATTTCCTCTCTAACATTGTTTTGGCGCCACTTCAGATGGATAAATTGAAAGTTGCTTAAAATACTTATCAAGGTACCTATGGCATGAATTTCATCTTATGGGTTGTTTCACTTTCTGAGATACACCCTATGGAAGATAGGGTTTTGGACTGGTCCTCTAACTAGTCTCAAACAAGTGTTCTAGGTAAAATAGTCATAAATTAATTGTAGAGGATAAAAATTATGTGAGACCAATTGTATTGAAAATATTACAGTCCTTAGTATTTTTTTTTTTATGAGTTTCAATATCATATATCAAATATTGGGCACATGGAATGTTGTACAAGTTAGCTCTCCAAAATAGGCCAAATTCAACAAGGTTTGGGAAAGTTATCATAACTTTCATTTGGCACACCCAATTTTGGTCAGACCTATGTAATTGTAGAGAAAACATTTCATAGTACTACAGGTCAAAATGTTAGACTGATAAGGATTGAAATCACATAAATATATCAAAAGGAAGGTTGTCCAGGAGGACAGACTCCAAATCAAGGTTTAAAATGTATGTTCACTTAAAACTATCATAACTTTTGATTGGGATGTCCAATTGAGATGATTCAAAATCCATTACAAACAAAAAACATAGAAGAGAATATTGGACTAAGGATTATAACGATTTGATATCAATTGAGGTTGTGAGTTGAGAGTTGAGGTTAGACCTCACTTAAGAATCAATGGAAATACCGAAATTTACATGCAATGAAGATAAAGATGAAATAGATCCTCAAGAATGGTTAAATACGGTAAAATAACAATTTAAGGATTCTTTTCATGCAAGAATTAAGTTTGATGGTGAATCTTATAAGTGGCGGAGAATCCTTGATGAAGATACTAGACTCTACTCCACATGGGAATAATTTGAAAGACCCTTCCCAGATAAATGGATTAGGGATACAAAAATGGAGGAAATGTATAGAGATCAAGATGAATTAAAATAATAAAAGTAAGAGATTAAGAAGAAGGGTGAGGAGCTATATAATATACAAAACCTTAATGAATCACTTATTAAGGAGGTTAAGAACTTAAAGAAAGAAAAGAGTAGTAAAGAAAAGTGGGAAAAGGATGATTCAAGGGAAGATTTGAAAAATAAAGACAAAGAGATTTGTAGATTATGACACCATAATTAATAAGTAATTGATGAGGTTAAGAGATTCAAAGAAGAAAGGAAGAATTGCCAAAATCAAGAAGAAACAAGGATCTTGGATGAAGAATCTACCAAAAGACTAGAAAAGGAAATTTGCAAGAAGGTTGAGGAATCCTTAAATACAGATGAGCTAAAATCAGAAATGCAAGCCATAATTGAAGAACAGCATCAGAATTTGATAGATGGGGTAACATTGAAACTTCAAAAGGTGAAATAAGACAAGATTCAAGAAGGTCAAAAGGAGATACTTGAAGAATTTGAACTCCATCTAGATGATGTACATGCTAAATATGATGGTATTATATCCAAGGATAGAGTAATCAAGGAACAAGAAAAGAGGATAGAGGATTCCATTGTCTCTGAAAAGAATATAGATGACATGGGTGTGCAAAATGAAGAAAAATCGTCAACATATTGACACCCTCATTATCAGGAAATATTTCCAGGAAGAAAAGAAGATCAATATCGACATTATCAAGGAAGCAGATGGAATAACCATAAATATTCATGGAATGTGACATCGAAAAACCATTATTCAACAAGATATTATCATAGACCAACATCTACAACAAATTGGAGAAGCTTCAACAATGATACATGGAATCAAAAGAAATAAAATTATGCAACAACTAGACACCAAGGATTATGATTGAAAAAAAAATTATTTTTGATGGATGGATCATCATCAATGGAAGGAAGAAATCGAGAACATAAGAAAATCATATTACTTGGTTTCATTGCATGTGAAGCCTTTAATTGCAATTATTTAAGGACAACGCTTTTTGAAGGAGGGTACTATGTTATGACCCAAGGGGAGCATATATAGGGATAAATGTATATGATATGACCCCAAGGGGGGAGCATATATAGGGATGGGAATTTATGGGCCTAAATGTACATGTAATGTGTAAATATATATGTAATAGGGCCATCCTAATAGTAAAGGGGCCTCATGTGCAGGTGTGAATAGGTATATATAGAGATCGCATATTCATTATTGGGACATATGAATTGTGGTGTATGAATGTAACTAATTATTTGGAGGAGGTTCTCCTATGTTTTAAGGAGTTATTGTGTAACTTATCTATATTGGAGTTGTGCTCCATGATCACATTCTATACATGGTGTGTACTTTTATTTTGTTATGATAATTTTAAGAATTTGGTTCATTACATGATGAGTCCACTCACTCAGATCATGGTTCATATTTGAGTTTTGAATATGATTCAGAAGATGATGAGCATGTCTATGATCATCATGCAGATTCTGAGCCACCACAAATGATCAAGTGGGCACAAAGCACCCTATAGGAAGCAATATACCTTTTGGGGGATCCAACAGATCATAGGAGTATGAGGTCTTAGTTTGAGGATCCTCCTAGTGCACTAACATCTATCAAACCAATGATTCCCATGCATTACTATATGGTTCTAGCTTCAGACCCACAGACCTATAGGCTGCAGTGAATCCCTTCTGGGAAGTCGTCGTGTAGGAGGAGTATAACTCTCTCCTCAAGAACTACACTTGGTATTTGGTTCCACTTCCTTCATATAGGAATATTGTCAAATGCAAGCGAGAAGGTATAAGGCAAGACTAGGTGTCAAAGGATTTCAGCATATCCATGAGATAGACTCTGATGAGACCTTTTCTCCTCTAGAAAAGATGGATTCCATCTGATTGGCCCTTACCATTGCAAAAACCATGGATTTCAAAGTTCACCAAATGGACGTGAAGACAAATTTTATTCATGGGGATCTCTTAGAGGATATTTACATGGAGTAGTCATAGGGGTTTATTTAGAACTCATCCTTAGTATACCAACTGAAGAAGTCCCTCTATGGACTCAAACAAGAACCTAGAGCATGGTATGTGAATATGTATGTCTACTTTATCTCTCAGAACTTTTTCAGATGCAAATCATATCCTAACATCTACTGATGAGGACCTCAGACTCCTTATTGATCTTAGTTATCTATGTTGATAAACCCCTAATCATAGGAAGTTCGTCCTCAACAATTTTTGCAGTCAAAGACATTATGCACGACAGGTTCTATATGGTGGACATGGGTCCACTGCACTATTTCCTTGGTCTCGATGTTATTCTAGATTATTCAAAAATCAATATATCTCAAACTAAGTGTATCAGGGATCCATTTTTTATATTCCACATGACCGTCTTCAATACAAAAAACACACCCTTTCTATCTAGGGTACATCTTGAGGATGGTGGGCATACACCATTGGTGGATAGCACCTTGTATCGACAACTTGTGGAGATCCTTTTATATATCACCCGCACCCAACTAGATCTCTCATATGCAGTAGGGGTGGTTTCCAGGTACATGTAGGAGCCACATGAGATACAATGGAATTTTGCAAAGTGCATCCTTATATATGTTCATGGAACCATGGGTTATGGGATCCACTATGCCATAAGTTTTTCATTGGTTGTCATGTAATTCACCGATTCTAATAGGGATGGCGAGAGTACATATCATAAGTTCATGTATGGTTTCATGCTTAGTTTGGGTTACGGTCCCATCTGTTGGTCGAGAAAAAAGAAGTTAGATATTTCTCTATCATTTGTAGAGGCCAAGTAAAGAGGAGTGGTATGTTTTAACATAATCTAATTTTTTCATAATATTTAGAAAAAAAAATTAATAGGTATTTAGATTTATTAAGGTTTTAAGGTATTAGTTTTTATATTTTGTAAATAATATTTGAAATTTGTTTTATAGTATTTTTATATATTTGAGCTTTACAAGGTTTTTGTACTGACTAAATTAGTTTATATTATATAGTATAATGTAAACTATTATTTCATATTTTAATAGTGCTTAGTTTTGATTGATTTTTAATATTGTTATTATTAAAGTTTTATTTCTTTATAGTTTAATTATATTATAGTTTATCATTTATTTATATAATAAAGTGTATATTTAACCTAGGAAGGATGGCACAATCATACATGTTGATCAATGACTCACATTCTATCGCAAACCCTCCGCATGTTTGATGATTAGTGAACGAGAGGTGGGCCATGAAACTTAACCAATGTTAAATCCCTTATGACGTGTCACACATCTGTCAATTTCATCCCCCCTTACCTATGGTTAATTTAACCACACAGGACCCCCTTCAATCAATGAAGAGACAATGTGTGTCCTATATGATTTCAATGGGAGGAAAATTAAATTCCACGACACCTTTGAATCATGTTCTACCATGCATCATCGAATCAAATCATGCCATGTATTAATTGAAATATGATTTGATCTGATGGCTAATAATATGCCAAGCTACGATAATTGATAACAAAAGATCATCGAAATGAAGGCATGTGAAAGGTTAGGTTTATGCACATGAAGGGAATGATAAGTTCATTTTAGCACTTATTTCTACCTGTTGACAGCATCAAAAGTAAACTTCACAACCAAATTCCAGTTGTCATATTTTAAACATAATCATATGTAATTAGTTCACCAAGGTTCCAATAGTTGAAGTCTATGTCATTGACAAAAGATTTGGTTAGTTATCAAGGCAGGTCATATGAAGGTCTTATTATTCATAGAAGATCAAGATTACAAAATTATTGGAGATCTTCAATCGTATTAAAATGATGACACATATATCTTTATCCATGACACACCGGGGAATATATATTTATTATAGCCAATAAAAGTAAATAATGAATAATTTAAATCATGAGAAATGAGTATATGTTCTATAAATATCAGATTTGATCAAATCATAACCAAGTTTTAAATATGCAACTGCAAAAGTGATCATTAAAGCTACAAATTTCTTCGACATACTATGAGTATTAAGAGGACATGTGCTTAATTTTATTTATACCTTTTTGAATAGAAACAAATCGTTCCTTTATATTCACTTTATATTCTTAATTCAGATACATATTCTACATAATTTATTTTAATTGAGAAGTAAACTAGTATTTCTCGGAAGATACATTATTTTATTATCATTATTGTTCTTCCTATTTCTTCTCTCATCTCTTAAAATATTTAACAGATTGAAACATTGAAATTATGCCCTCAAAATATTATTGTTAAAGTATCGAAGAATACTTATTAAATCTTGAAATGAATCAGTAAAACACTTTGTTTTAGGAAAGATAAACTTAAACAAAAAAAATCAATCAAATTTAATGGATGCCTTGGCATAGTTTCCTAGCTAGAAACATCTCAAGGGTTACAACACTATTTTGGCACCATTGTTGGGGACCAAATTAGAGAAATTTTGTTTTTCCCTGGGAAGAACGACATAGAAACATGCTCCTTGTTGGTGAACAAGAGTTAGGAAGGATAAAATATTTCACATGGAGAATCCATATTTTCAATCATGGCATCAGGGAATAAAAACATTAGGGTTATCCCAAACCCAAAAAATACAATACTAGTAGCAAATCTAGAAACACTTGTGTCTAAGAGAAATCCTAGACAAAGACCTATAACACCTTCTATTATACCTTCTATTATTAAACCTTATTCTTCCACAGACCCTAAATCAAAAGAAAATTCCTCTAATGTTATAAAATATCTTTCTAAATAGTTTCCTCCTAGTTCCCTTTAAATTCCTCTTCCAACATCTCCTAAAGAGTCCCTTCCAAACTCTCCAAACCCACCTTTACCAGTTATCACAACTCATTCAATTGAATTCTTCCCTGGACATAATATTGATCTTTCCCTTAAATATTATCCTATAATCTCTCATATCTATCCGACTGAAAATTCTCCCAACGTTTCTCCATAAGAATATCTTGATAGTTATCATATTAAATACCCTATATTTCATTTCTTATACCCTAAAATGAAAGATTTAGAAATTCATCAAACATATCTTTTGAAGGATCCTCTAAGAGAAGAAGAATTAAAAGCATTCTTTAATCCACTCACTCCTGAGAATTCAAAGTTGTTAATAGATCATCTAGTCATGGGAATAAATATCCCACAACAACAACCACCCCTACCAAGGGTTTTTAACAAAGCAAATGCTAGTTATGCCCCTTTGAATTTTCCTGGAAATCTACACA
>SNQJ01S0289763.1:0-10811 GCA_010110895.2 Picea sitchensis | reverse complement strand
GATTCTTCATATATAGATTGAGTCAAATGGGGAAAAGGGAAAGTGTCTTCAATACAGTGAATTTCAGGGTCGAGCTCATCTATCTCCTCTCCTTCCTCATGAGCAACTAGGTTATTTTGGAGAGGGGTTTGAATCCTTTGATCCTCTCTATCTTTGCTCCTTTTTTCCCTTGGAAAAGCTCGTGGCACATTGTTTCTAGGCCTTCTAAAGCCTCTGTTATCAGTAATTTGGGAATTTTTGTACATGGGCTTCCCTTTTAACTCCCACCTTTCCATTCTAGCCGAAAGCGATTTTAGCACTTTAGTTACCTCATCTTCCTGAAAGGGAAGGGGAGAGGAATTGGATGGGGAGGCTTCAGGTCTCTTCCTAAATATGTCTCTATCATCCTTATTCCTAAGTTGATCAACAACCAATATGTTAGATTCTACTTCCACGGTTGTGTCTTGCATGTGAGCCAGAGCAGTTTCTCTCCTTTCCCTCAACAGAAGGTAGAAATCATGATCAAAAGCGCTAGCATAAGTGATTTTAGCAGAGGCTTCTGAGGGCTTTATTTCAGTGGGGATCTTATTGTACATTTTATTGAATCTCTTGGAGAAGTAAGAGACAGACTCTCCTTCCTTTCTCTTCAAAGACCCAAACTCTGTCATGTAATACATGAAGTCTTTTTTGTCTCCCCACTGTCTCAAAAAGGTGTTATCCAAAGCCTCAATCCCATCAATAGATCCAGGAGGCAGGGCCCTAAACCACTTTCTAGCCTTGCCTTCAAGGCTATGGAAGAAAATTCTCATCCATACGTCTGCATGCATGATAACATGATCATCTGTAAAACTATAAAAGGCTTCAAGGTGTTCTTCTGCAGCTATGTCCCCTTCACATGTAAACTTGGGTAGCTGCTTAAGGTAGCCATCTGCTAGAAGTGCATTAAGAGGCTGAGGTAACACAAGGGGAGCATACCTAGTAGCTATTATAGCCTCCATTCTAGTCGTGGGGGGATTTTCTCCTGCCATAGGAATATTAGGTGGAGGAGAACTTGGAAGAGAAGGAGCTCGAATAGGGGATATTGGAAATGAGCTTCCAGGTGGAAGGGGAAACAATGGGGGATTCAGAGAGAAGGCTAAAGGGCTTGAGTCAGTAGATGCTTCTCTTTGTGCAGTAGCAGCAACAGTAATAAGAAGAGGGGTGGTAAAGCTGGGGGTGGGGAAATCTTCTATGGTCCTAGGTCTACGCCAAGGTACAACTTCATGGGAGAGGGGAGTGACAAGGATTTCTCCCTCCAATCCCATACCAGGAGGGGAGAACTCAACAAGAACACTCCTGAAATTCAGGAAACGAGAAACTTCAAAAAAAGGTCTGCTAGGAAGCTGAGAAGAAGAAAATGGAGTTCCTACAGAAGGAGATGGAAAATTACCTGGTTCAACGGTGGAAGTTTCTCCTTCAGAGGCCTTTCCTTTTCTGAAAATCACCTCTGGATCAGCTTCAGGTGTAGCAAGAGGCAGTTGTGGATGGGACTGCGTGTGTCTACCTCTAGAAGCCACAACTAAAATATCAGGTTCTCCATAGTGGAGTCGTCACAATGGAGTTGACAGGTGCACAGTAGCAATCTCGTAGGGCTCTGATGCCTAATGCACCTTCAGAATTAGAGGCTCGATGTCATTCAATCCCAGGGAAAATTTTCAACTTCGTCCCTGGCAACAACGCTAGAAATGTTGATGTCAGAAGTCACTCCTGGATTGCAGCAGGAGTAAGCCTGAGGCCCATCAGTTTGAATATCACGATCTGTTGATAAAGGGTGATGAATGGAAGAAAACTCGGAACAATATCGTTCTAACTCAGAAACTAGGCTAGGCATGCACAAGCAGATGAGGTCTTGGTTCAATTTCAAGTAGTAAGTTGTAATAAGGGTGAGTAGGAGGAAGACTTTTGTGAGGAAATGTGAAGGGCTGTTGTGGGCATCAAGCTTCCAACAACCTGTAGAAGAAAACTTTGAACACAAGAACTTCTTATATTCAAAAACAGAAACACTAAAAGAATGTAACAGAGCTATAATAAATCCTTTATCATAACACAGTCACGACGATTCATATGAATCATTCAATCATGAATCCTTTCAGTTTGAGATTGAAACAATATGAAAAAGAGAGTTTCCTTACATTAAACAAGGAAATTTTATATACATATACATAGCCCAGAAAACCAGTGCTTCATTAAAACATTACGGTCAGGAGCTCTGCTCTACCATCCATCCTTACAAAAATACAAAAAATGAGTATATATACTCAGAGCAATTCGCCCACTTGGCAGCAGGACGGTAGCTGAGACATTAAATTCTAACTTAGCATGCATAGGATCTTCTGGTCAGTCAAGGACATCAGATCGGCATGGTTTTTTTAGGATCGTCCTGCACACAGGACAATCTTGGGAAGACTGCCTGCCAAAACCTCCATACCTTACATTCATGGCTTCAGCTGAGGTCTCAACCACCTTCTCAATATTCATTAACTGCTTCTTCCACAGAGGGTGGTCGAGACTGAAAACTTTTTGCATTTCGCATTTCGGCGATTCCTGATGCAGTGGAAGAGCGGTTCCCTTGTCTTTTGAAATCCCGGTAGCCGGGATGCCAAAATGGATTTTCGCATTTCGGGTTTTGGTGATTCCCGATGCAGTGGAAGAGCGACTCCCTTGTCTTTTGAAATCCCAGTAGCCAGAATATCGAAATGGCTTCTGGGTGCTTTTCACATTTCAGGTTTTAGAGATTCCCGATGCAGTGGAAGAGCGACTCCCTTGTCTCTTGAACTCTCGGTAGCTGAAATGTTGAAATGGCTTTTGGGCACTTTTTTCATTTCGGGTTTCGACGATTCCCGATGCAGTGGAAGAGTGACTCCCTTGTCTTTCGAAATCCTGGTAGCCGGAATGCCGAAATGGATTTTCGCGTTTCGGGTTTCAGCGATTCCCGATGCAGTGGAAGAGTGGCTCTCTTGTCTTTTGAAATCCTAGTAGATGGAATGACGAAATGGATTTTCGCGTTTCGGGTTTCAGCGATTCTCGATGCAGTGGAAGAGAGGCTCCCTTGTCTTTTGAAATCCCAATAGCCAAAATCATGACATGACTAATCACTTCGCGACTTTGGCCATAAGATATGAGCCCATGTGCTAAACCTCATGCAATTTCGCGACTCAAGCTTACTCGATGACCATTGACCTGCTCCATCTGTGGATCCTCGTCGTTGAAAACAAAATTCCCACTTGCTTGATTTTAATCCCGAAATGGACTTCTTCTGTGCGCTGCACTCGACGCTCATGACTACGGCCTTTGAATAAAACTCATTTGATGGGTTTTTAAACCCCATTTCTACGCATTTACACCAAGGGTCTGAAATCGGAGAGAAACAACACCTTGCAAGAATTGGTGCTAACAGATGGTTTTGTTATCTAATCTATACTAAACAGACATAGGAACCTATCTGTTATTAGCACATATAGTGCATCAACTCTGCTGATTACGAATCCCAGTTGATAATTTATGTTTGGTAATATATTATGCAAATGATTGCACCGACAATAGCTCTCTTGAAATTTCTAAAAAATATATAGTTCATTACATATTCTCCGAAATTTAAAATGTGTTTGTCATAAATACTAGGATTGGGGCTCCCATGGACCATAAAGAAAATATACACAATAATGAAACTTGTAGAAGGAAGAAAGTGGGCAACAAAAGAACAACAAGACCTGGTAAGAAGAAGAAGGAAGTTATCAGTCTTCGGTTAAACCTTTATATTTAAAGAGGTGGAGTAACTGGATGAAGGACTTGATAAAGAAAGAAGAATGTGATCAGTGTGAACTTACAATGATTGTATCTCTCTTCTCTTCATTTTCTTGCTGATATGATTTTATCGTTTTCATCAATAGTTACAGAAAATGTCTCAACTGCTTCTTTCCCTTCATTGGTCAGTTTATCGATAGCTTTCTTGAACCATTCCTTGATGTAACTTTTCATAGGTTCCACATTGATTTCATGCCGGATTTTGATATTGAACAACTCTCCCTCCAAGTCTCTTAGATCAAGGGAAACACCATGTAATTCCTCTTCAATGTCCTGATTTTTTACAGAGTAGTCCACTAGCCAGTTATCTATGTCATCCTCGTTGTATTCAAATATACTATAAAAAAATTCTACGAACAACCCTTTAAAAATCTCAATTTTCTCCTCAAATTGTTGCTTTGATAGGAACAACGAGTTGAGAATCAATTTGGGATATTGGACTTCATTAGTGCTTCTAACTAGGTCCACCTCTATGAGATTTTGGAATAGTTCTTCTTTCCTCGATATGGCTTGGCTACACGCTTGGACAATGTTACTCAAGTTCTTTATCTTTTCTTTCCAACATGAGTTTAATTGCTTGATCTGAATTGGAGAGGAAAGGTCCTCCTCTCTTCTCCTTATCTCTGACATGTTGGAGACTTTAAAAACAAAGGGTACCACTACATCAAGATAAAATCCTTCTTCATTTTTTAGGTCGGCCTGTAAATATTCATGGAAGGCATGCACCCTTGTGCCAAAATAAACAATCCTTTTTGAGATTTCCCAAGCCTCTGAAATCAATGCCATCCTTTTCTTAATATTTTTATCCACATAGCTTCTGACTGATGTGAGAAAGATAGAGGATCCTTTTAACTTAGAAGTGAGCGTTGTAGGTCCAATGATTGTCAAATGGATAGCAAGGAGTAGAAGTGGCATCAGAGTGTCTTCCATTTCCTTAATCCTTTCCTTTAACTTCATATTTTCTGCTTCGAGACCACCAATGGAATCGTCCAATGCGTCATCGGTTGTTCTATGGATTCGGGAAATTTGGGAAGGCCACATATTTCTTAGGTTAACCTCTGAATGAGATTTCCCATTTTTATTCTTCACATCACTCTTCTCAATAATTAATTTCTTATATTCGTTGTCAAAGACAATGCTCTGAAATACAAACGACTCTTCTTCATCGAAGGTCTCATTCTCGACAATCTCCAATGAAGGATTTTGGAGGGTCGTGCCTCCTGGATGATCAATGTTAGGAAACATTTTCATTATGTCAACCTTGAGATCCATATCTTTGAGGGAGAAGGTGTTGATGTCACTTTCGGCACAATGATCTTCTTCCTCTTGTATAATATTTTTCATCTTCTTCCTTAGAGGAAGTTTATGTGAGATTTCAATTTTTCCTGGAGGGGGGTTCTTGTCTCCTCCTCCACCTGGACTATTGTTGGTCACTTTCCTATATGTGTGGGCCATTGGAGCATTTCTATAAGATGTTGTAATTTTAGGAGTAATATTTGGGGACCGGGAAACCTTCTCGTTGAGACTCTTTCCCTTCTGTTTGTAAAATTTATTGGTACTGAGTACCGTCTCTAAGTCACCAAAAATGTGAGTAGGATTGCCCAAGTTATTATCTTCTTATTCTCCTAGAACCATGTGGATAAATGAATTGCTAAAACCCACTGCTCACATATGTTCCACAAAGATTCCATTAGGGTCAAACCCTTTAATATTTTCAGCATACTTGAGATTCAGGTTGTGGAAGTGGTTTGCAAATTTATCAATTTTGTTCATATTTATGAAATCAAAGTCCCCAATCTTCCAAGGCAAAGGTATGAATTGTTTTTTTCATTTCTCATGAAAGAAGTGGAGCCATAAATTATATTGCCTTTCAAATTTTGTAACAAACATTATGTCAGATATATGGCATGGAAGAAAAACGAGATTCTCCTTAGCACCGAAAAATTATGATAACATTGTAGTTCTCCATTTTCTCCAAAGTCCCCTTATTATCCAGGAATTTACTTGCCTTGGTGGATATTATTGGGGTATCTTTTCCAAACAACAATCCTTTAAAAACCAAGACAAAGTCGTTGAAAACTTCATAAAAATGCATGGAATCTTTGTGCCTCCACAACACTTGGTACCAAAAGGTCACTAGGTCAAATTCACATTTCACCTTCTTGCATATAGACAATCTAGGAAATTAATAGCAATGTGTTATCGCAAAGAAAAAATAAGAGGCCATAAAGAATTTCTTATTATTTTTATAATGAGACAATTGGGAATAGATTTCAATGGAAATCAACTTTCCCCAATCAAAAATGGCTTGCTCCTTGACAATAAAATATAAGATATAAAGAATCATACGGGAAATGTTGGCAGTTTTTTCTTGGCCAGTCACTTTGGTGAATAACCAAGAAATTTCCCGAAAGGGGTTTTTGAATGAGTTTACTTGAAACATGGTAATATATTCAGGGATGGCCACAAGATTCTCCAAGAATTTAGGTAACATATCCAGGCTGTTATCATGATTTTTCAAGAAGTCCTTGCAATCTTCACCTTTGAAGGTGAGTGTTGGCTTTTGGAGTTTTATCATTTTACAGAACACTTGAGGTGAAAGAGAGATAGGATAATGGTCTTGGATTTGAATCATTTTTTGAATTGGTATATACTTCTCAACACACTAGGCAATCAGTTCCTTGCTGTCAAAAACCTCGGGAACGTAGCCTGCACAAGTAGTTTCAAAGGTTCAGATTACTTCCTTTTGAGAAGACGGGGATGAATAGTAAGAATACGCTCTAGACCAATGAAATTTCTATTCCTCACGTCCAAAATTATTCAGAGTATCTCTGCAGAACTATTGTCGAGTTGTTGTTGCCATAAGTTGACGAGAGTGTTATTTTAATACAGATAATCCAGATAATTGTGCTTTAATGTGATTTAATGAGAAATATTCTCGAGCCCTTCGCTTAGTAATGATGATATTTACAGAACTTGCATGCTGAGTTATTAGCATTAAACCATACTAAATGCATATTAGGAAAAGCATGAAGGTGGCGGGGATGGATGAGAGCGAATAAGATTTGGAATTTTTGTGAACCCGCAAACCCATTGTTGTAGAAGGTTAAAAAATGGCTAAGTTTTGTGATGCGGTCGGTCGGACTCAATCTAGGAGAGATGAGATACTTAGGAGCTCGGGGAGTCCGATGGTAAAAATGTAGATAAAATATCGTTTGGGTACAAAATGTATGTCACAGAACATGGGATATGAAAGCTTGAAATCCACCAACCCGGGAACCCATGACTGCAAAAACGGTGAAGTATAGAATGATACGGTCGTCAATCAGACTCTATATATGGGAATGGGAAGTGAGAACCCATGATTCCGCCAACCCACGAACCCGTTGTTTCATAAAAATGACTAAGTATGGTAACTAGAAAGGGAGAATAGAAGGGAGAAAAGAAAAGGGGAATTCATGTAAGTATGGAAGAGGGAAAAGAAATGGACAAAAGAAGTTGGGAAAAAAAGGGGGGGAGGGAAAATATGGAAGAGGGAATTGATATCATCAACTAGCTCCAACTGTGGGATGATAACCCCCTATGGTTTGTCAAGAATCCAAAACCTTTCATGACCAGGCGCTTCCACCTATTGGGCTATGGAGTCAGAGTAAGAATATACAAAATGAAAAATAAAATTTTGTACAATGAGAATGAGCAAGTCTTAGGAGAAGAAATTGTTTAAATGTTTCTCGTTGATAGACATCATTAATCTTTTACCCTTCATGTATTGGAGCATATAGGAATTAAAACTCAAGATCTTCTCGATGATGTATGGTCTGATACATAGTGATTCAAACTTTGTATGCATCGACGGTTTCTCCTTAGCCTTGTTCCAAAGTAACACCAAATATTCCTTCTGGAAATTATTTACAGTTGTGCTATGATATAAATATCTTTTGACGCTCTGCTACCTCTGAGAAGTTCGATTCAGAGCTTTGTTTCGTTCTTCTTCCAACTTCAGCAACTGATTGATTCTCCTATGGATTGGTGAACTCTCTTCTGTATCTTCACTATTAACCACAGAATTCAATGCATTGAGCTCGAGGATAATTGGAATTTTCACTTCCTTACCATAAACCAATGTATAAGGGGACATCCCAGTGCTTTCTTTTGGATTCATTCTACTTTCCCACAATGCATCAATCAGTTTTAGATGCCAATTCCTTTGGTTCTTTTCAATGATTTTCTTCAGTATATGAACATGTTTTTTTTTTTGTGGATTCTTCAAGGCCATTACCTTGTGGATAATAATTCAATGATTGACCCATGATAATTCCATATTCTCTGCAAAACTCCATAAACTTCGACCCGATAAAAATTGAACCATTGTCTGTGATAAATTTAACTGGGACACTAAATCTCGATAGAATATTATCTTTGAGGAATTTGATTAGCTCTTAAGAATATTCCTTATTTAATTCCATCGCTTTCAACCATTTCATGAAATAATCTGTACCCATGAGAATGTACATATGCCCCTTGCTATACTTCAAATTAATTGGCCCGACAACATCAAGTCCCCATTGGGAGAACGATTGTTCTACAATTATGGGCTGCAAAGGCATCATGGATCTCTTCATTTTTCCTAAAAAATGTTGGCATGATACACACTTCCTTATTGTGGAATACAAGTCTCTGAATATTGATGGGTAGTATAATCCATCCCTTATTATCTTGTGGGTGTTTGCAGTAGGTGCAAAGTTTCCACTGCATATTCACTCATGGAATTCTCTTATTAGTTCTTGGGATTGATTTTCATCAACGCATCTTAGTATTATACCATCGTAATTTCTCCTGAACAGTATGTCAGCTATCAAGACATATTGATTCTCCTTCATCCTCAATGTTTTTCTCTCCTTAGGGTTCATGGTGATAGGAAATTGCACGAACCTTAAGTAGAATATAATATCTTCGTACCATTCTGAATCAGATAATGGTTCTCCTACTAAAATTGAAATCATTCCATCGATCGAATATCCATTCGCAATGATCTTATATAAACCATATCCTTTGACATCTTTTAAAGGTTTAATATCGATATAATACTCTTGTATATTAGCCAACCAGTTAGCCCATTTTCCTTCTCTCAATTGTCGATTCATAAGCATCTTCACTGGTGATGAGGGAACATAAGCAATAACATGGGAGTTCAATATGTGTGTATGAAAGTGCACTACTGCTTTTACAAGAGCCAAGGCTTGCTTCTCTAGTTCTGAATAACTCAACTCATATTCATGTAGGGTTTTTCTCATGAAACTTATTGGGAGTTATTCTCCTTTGATATTCTTATGAGTAAGAACGGATGCAACAACTATATCTATAGAAAATGAATAGATGATGAAATCCCTTTGAAAGTCTATACTAATGAGGACTAGATATGTGGTGATTTCCCCTTTGATATTATTGAACGCCTCTTGAGTATCCATTGTCCATTTGAACCTCTGATCCTTTTTCAGCAACAAATTGATCGGCTTCATGATACTTGCGTAGTCAGGAACGAATCTTTGCACAAAATTGATCTTGTCGAAGAATGATTAGACTCCCTTCTTGGATGTCGGGGGGCTGAGCTCATTTATTTATTTAACCCTTTCTGGATCTATGGAAATCCCTTCCTTGCATACAATATGGCTCAACAATTTTCCTTGAGTCACAATAAACAAACATTTCTTTGGATTTATAGAGACACCATATAATCTACATCTTTCAAAAACTTTTCTCAAATGATGGATATGATCACTCCTTGTTTTTGAATGAACTATCAAGTCATATTGATAGTCTTCCACAAATTTTCCTATCAAGACGTTGAATGCATGATCCATGTCCCTCTGGAATGTGGCTCCAGCGTTCTTCAAACCAAAGGTCATTCTAGCATATGCATATGTCTCCTAAGGTGTGATAAATGTCGTTTTTTCCCTATCTTCCTCAACCACCAAGAATTGGTTATATCCATAAAAACCATCCAACATGGACATGCGTACTGATCCAGTGACTTGTTGGAGTAGGAACTCCATATTAGGTAAAGGAAATTTATCCTTTATGCTTTCTTTGTTCAGATCTCTAAAGTCAACACACATCCGAATTTCCCCGGTCTTTTTTCTTACACTCAAAGGATTTGAAAGCTATTCAGAGTGACTAATGGGATAAATTATTCCTACCTTTTTCAATTTCTCCAACTCGATCTTTACCAGAGATTTCAATTTGGGATTCATCATCCTTATTTTTTTCTTTACGGGATTTGCTTCTTCCCTCAAAGGAATGATATGTTGGAATATAGTTTTATCGTAAGATTTCAAATCATAATTGTTGTAGGAAAATCTCCTTGCGGACAGGTAGATCGCCTCTAAGAGCTTGACCCTAACTCTAGACAGAAAATGCTTAACATGGACACTGACTTCCTTTCAAATCTATCTAAACTAACACATAAGAAGGAAGGATGACAGAAGTACCTCTTTATCGACGTTTTTCCTTACACCCTCCGAGTTGTGCTCCAATCCTTTGCTCCTCGCTGGATCCTGTGGACAAAACAAGATAAGACCACTTCCTACTCTATTGATATTAGCTTGAAAATAGATCTATCAATTAATGATAAGTTCATGTGACATTAGACACAAACTAGAAAGAAACAAGCCAAGCGTGTCATATTGATGAGAATAACGACAACAGTACTTACAATCATAGATGCGAATGTGACAGCTTCGTCAAGTCCCCTTCGTCTAAACCTTGCCTGAAAGATCCACAACCTGGATAATAGCAGCTTCACTGATCACTCTCCTTTGGCTGACTTTGTGTTTCCTCCAAGATCATAAGTTTCATATCAACATTTCTTCCCCCTTTCCACCATCATAGAGCCTATTTATATAGGTTAAGAGGAGCTTAACCTCTTGAGTTATCTTTAGAACAAGTTGGGAACCTTCTCCTTAGATCAGGGATCTCTTGATGAAACCAAG
>SNQJ01S0289761.1:0-10811 GCA_010110895.2 Picea sitchensis | reverse complement strand
AGCTCATGTTATGCCAGTTTGAAGCCTTGACTCAAGATATCTAACCCCTTCCTACAAACTGTGCGATAACAGGTCCTCACCAGAATCCTAGATGGAATGCAGTTCCTAAAGCACAATATTTCGTGGGAGGATGGGTTCAAGTGTTGCAACCCCATATTCCCTTTCTGGCCATGCTTAATCTGCCAGATTTGTCTAAACTAATGAATGACCCGATGATTCATGATCCCACATGGCCCCTTGTCCCTACCAAACTTCCATCATACATTCCAAAGTTTGAAGGTAAGAATGGCAAGGACCCTGGTGATCACGTCACTACTTTTCACCTTTGGTGCTCATCAAATTCTTTGAATCATGATTCTATTAGGTTACGATTGTTTCAATGCACTCTCATTGGAGTTGCATCACAATGGTACATTGAGCTACCTAGGGGGACATATGGGTCATTCCATCAATTGGTATTAGCCTTTCTCAATCACTTTCAACTGCCCATTCGTTATGATATTGGCCTTGAAATTTTGTCAACTTTATGCCAGGGTACCGACACTCACATCTCAGACCATATCCAGGAATGGCGTAGGCGAAGGCAGTTAGTTAAGACTCCTATACCCCCGGCCTTTCTTCTAGAATGGTTCCTAAAGTCTTTTCATGCTCCTATTTCAAAGGACATTGCTACTTCCGGGGTATTCAACAAGGAAGAAGATATCTTTAGAGCCCAGCAACTTGATTTGATATATGCTCAGTCTGGGATGTTATACCACCTTCTTCCCAACGCACCGCGGCCAAATCACGATCCTAGACAGAATCCTAGGCCTCATGCCGATGGCATTGTTGGGTCTGCCAATGTAAAATCCACAGACTCAGCAACGAAGTCTGTCGGAGGACCAGCTTCATCTGGATCCTCGAAACCCATCCAGTCGGTGGATGTACATTCCGTACAATCATCAAAAAACCCAAATGGTAACCAACAACCAGATGGGAATAAAAGGAAAGGTCGAAATAATCGTAAGGGTGGGAAGAATAATAATAATAAACCCAAGGAAAAAGATAATAATGGGAAACATAATGATAATGATGGAGAGGGCAAGAAAGAGAAGCGTAAGGTGAAGTTTCCTTGTAAACTTTGTACAGATGACCACCTTACACACCTGTGCCCCAAAATTGCGGAGGCTGCGAGGATTTTAAATCTACAGCCCGATGTGCTAAATAATCCATTCCCACACAACCAGCACTTAGTGTCAAGTTATTTGAACGTCGGAAATGCATCTGGTGGAAGTCAAAACCACCACCGCAAGACGATGACCGTGTTTGTATCAATATGGTCGATGCAAAAATTGATATAGCCACCCGCTCTCGAGACTATGGCTCTTCAAAATCTAGTACCAACCTAGAAGCTCCTCCTCCACCCCTGGAGACGAACTTACAAATCTAGAAACCAGAGCCACCGTCTCGTATTTCGAAAGGAGTAATCAAGCACTCTACCCACAAACCTAATGCTAGAGCCACCTAGAACCACTCTATTGTTGAAGATCTGGGCCAAACCCCTTTTGCGATGTCAGATTTGGAGGTACTTTAGACATGTCCCTCATAGAGGAATTCCTTACTCTCTGTCTTACGAGCTCTAGAACCTAGTGGCTCGAAATTTATCAAGTTTAATGTCACATATGTGAAGCCTCGCTTACCCTACCATGTGGCTTTCCAAATCCACATGGACTTTCATGATGTCCCTAGTCCGTTGGAAATCTATCGGTTCTCCAACCCTTTCCAAGTCATTGACCATGTTCACTACATTCAACGGTCATTCCTTCTGCCCTCACAGTATTCTCCTTGTCTTTCCGGTCCAATTAGGTGGGAAGATGGTAGAGGTGGAAGTTGAGGTAGTAGATGCACCTCTCGATTATAACTTGTTACTGGGCCGAAATTGGACCTATGTTATGGTCGTCGTCGTATAGTCTGTTTTCTGTATACTTTGTTTTCCTCATCAAGGGGAGATCGTGACGATCGATCAGTTATCCTTTGCGTACTCCATTCCTAGCGCATCTGTTGGACTGTCGATCCCTGTGATCAACAATTCTCTTCTGGCAACTGAGAATATCGGTGTCGAAATGTATTCTTCCCTCATTGGTACTTTTGAATTCTCAGCACCGATTCACCACATTTACGCCATGTCTAGTAGGCATGCTTCAGCAGAGAGGTCCATTCCTTTCCGCACTTCCTATTTTAGTGATCCTTGGATCCTAACTTCTCTGACTTCGTCGGTTGAAGGTCAATCACATGTGACATGGCTATGCCACTATCAACAATGGAGATTTCGTATCAAGCTATCCTTGACTCTTCCACCGATCCCAATCCTGTTACCTCGCATATGGATGAGGAGGATCCCGTTCTTAGGCCCGTATGGGCCCCTTCATTATCTTGTTCACATGATTTCTTAGATGAGACTTTGCCTTCAGACGAAGCCATCCTTGAAGCCATGAATGTTTCTGAGAGACCTTGGGATGATATGCATCATCGGTCTTATTTTCTCCCAAGTCTTGAAAGAATCGAGCAAGATGATTTTCGGTCTATCTTGAGTGAGATAGTCGGTCACACCGTAGTTCCACTTGATACGCATGACATTTATGCTGAAGGAAATATGGTGAGTATTTCTCCTACCATCTCGATCGACATCTCTCGTACCCCTAGAAAAATTGAGAACGTAAACATAGGTGTGGATTGTTCGCCAGAAGAGATTCTGATCTACACCCACCTCTTCAAAGAATTTCGAGATGTATTCACTTGGTCATATGAAGAGATGTCAGGGATTGACCCTCGTATTGTCGAACATGAAATTAGAACTTATCCGGATGCTAAACCTGTTCGATAACATCTTAGAGTTGTTAATACTAGGAAGGCCCCCGCAATTAAGGCAGAGGTGGAGAAGCTACTTAATGCCAGCTTCATCTACCCGATTCCCTTGACCGAATGGGTATCCAACCCTGTTCCTGTGAATAAAAAGCAAGGAACCATCCGTGTGTGTATGGACTTTCGCGACCTGAACAAAGCTTGTCCTAAATATAACTTCCCCACGCCTTTCATTGATCAGGTTCTCGATGAGTGTGAGGGAAGCGAAATATTTTCCTTTATGGACGGATTTTTAGGATATAACCAAATCTAGATCAAACCTAAGGACCAACACAAGACGACATTTATATGTCCTTGGGGTACTTTTTCTTACCGGAAAATGACTTTCGTCCTGAAAAATGTTGAAGCAACCTTCCAATGCGCCATGACTTTCACTTTTCACGATCTCAAGCATATAGTCGAAGCTTACCTCAATGATCTTGCTGCTCACTCTAACAAGAGAGTGGATCATGTCACACACCTTCAACTGGTTTTTGAAATATGTCGTTACTATAGAATCCAGTTAAACCCTCACAAATGCATATTTTGCGTTAGTTCTGGCCGTCTCTTAGGATTTTTAGTTTCCGAGACTGGGATCATGGTAGATACTCTTAAGGTTGAGGCAATACTTCAATTTCCTCCCTCGCGCACGATTAGACAACTTCAAGGTTTACAGGGGAAAACTAACTTTCTACGTCAATTTATAGTGAATTATGCCAATATCACTAAGGGTTTCATGCACCTATTGAATAAAGACACCCTTCTTATCTGGGATGAGCGAGCCCAGGAGTCTTTCGATGCTTTAAAGAAAGCATTGGTATCAGCCCCTCCGCTAAAATATCTTGATTACAGTAGAGATTACCTGTTATATATTTCCGCATCCGAAGAGATGATTGGTATGGTTCTATTTCAGGAGGATGATGAGCTCCATGAGCACGTCATCTACTATCTCAGTCAAAATTTAGTTGGTCCTGAGCTTAATTACTCTCACGTCGAAAAGCTAGCTTTGGTTGTCGTTCACGCAATCCAATGTTTACGACACTATATATTTCTTTGCAAAACTACTGTGGTTGTTGATGTTAATCCATTTCAATACGTCCTCACTAGGCGTATCATAGGCGGGAAATATAATAAATGGATTGTCATCTTACAAGAATTTGATCTCAACTTTTCTTCAGCCAAGTCCAAGAAATCACTAGTTTTTGCAGAGTTAATATTTGATTTCCCACGATTGGACGAGGATGTTATTCATGTCGATTCGTTTGTCGACGAACACATTTTCCTTGTCTCATCATCTGACCCCTGGTATGGAGACATTGTTTTATATCTTCAAACCTTAAAGTTCGCTCAGCATCTCTCGCGAGATGATCGACGACGAGTTAGATACCAAGCCAAAAAGTATAGCATCGTCGGAGACACTTTGTATCACTGAGGAATAGATAGTATCTTACATCATTTTAACTCACAAGGAAGTCGAGTTAGTCCTAAATGACTGCCACAAAGGGGCTTGTGGTGGTCACCTATTCAGGCTTGCAACAGCCGAAAAACTCCTACGAGTTGGTTACTTCTGGCCCACCATCTTTAAAGATTGCATTGAAGTGATTAAGAAGTGTCACCCCTACCAGGTGTTCACTTGGAAAATGCGCTCGCACCTAACCCCTCTTCACCCAGTCATTATCGTCGGTCCCTTCACCAAGTGGATGGTAGATTTCGTCGATTGCAACCCAACTTCGGCTGGGGGGCATCAACATATCATCGTGGTTTTTGACTACTTTACCAAGTGGGCCGAAGCCATGCCTACTATAAAATCCGATGGAAAGACTGCATCCTTCTTCATGTTCAACCAAATTATCGCCTGGTTCGGTATCTCGAGTGAGATTGTCACTGATCATGGCAGTCACTTTCAGAATGAAATGATGGTAGAACTAGCATCTAAGATGGGGTTTAAACATGGTCACTCATCTACTTATTACCCCCAGGAAAATGGGCAAGTAGAGGCTGACAACAAGTCTCTCAAGACCATTTTGCAAAAAACTATCAGTCAGAGTAATTTCAATTGGCACATCATGTTGTATCCCACGCTTTGGGCATACCGAACCTCGGTTAAGTCTGCCACTGGTTTTTCCCCTTTTCAGTTAGTTCATGGTGTGGAGTCGATATTTCCCGTTGAATGCGAGATCCCTTCTCTCAAATTGGCAGTCGAGATCCTACTTGACACTTCATATTTAGAACGACACCTTATACACCTAGAGAGTCTCGACGAGCAGCGTCGAGACACCTTTACAGCTATCGAGGCAAACAAAAAATGTGTCAAGGTTCAGTACGACAAGTCTGTCTATCCCCGGTTGTATACCGAGGGTGACTTGGTCCTCTTGTATGACCAAGCCAAAGAACCACTAGGGGAAGGCAAGTTTAAACCCATGTGGCACGGTCCTTATATCGTGTGACGTGTTCTAGAAAAAGGAGCCTACGAATTGGAAGATTATGAAGGGAAGAAATTGGTCGAGCCCAGAAATGGGCTCTACTTGAAAAGGTATTACTCTTGAGCCCTAGGCTTGGGCGAAACCCTTTGTATACAAATGAAAATTTAGTGTATATACATCTTTTTTCTTTTTGTCTTTGGTTTTCTAATCGAGTTTTCCCTTTTGGTTGGAAGATTTCAACGGAGTCTTCAGTCTACCTAGGATTCGTAGACAGAGCCAATCATCATACATGAAACTTAGCTTCTGCCGCTTGGGTGATTTACTCACCCGAGGGTCTACTGGTGTCTTCAGGTGGCGTATGCCTAGGGCCATCCATGAATAATGTGGTCGAATATAGCGTCGTCATAGAACTATTGCACGATGTTATCTCACATGGTATTCGATCTCTAGAGGTTCGCCTAGATTCTCAGTTAGTTGCATGTCAGTTGAATGGTCGTTACCATGTGCATGATCCGACGTTACTCCATCGTTTCCTACGGGTACGTCTTTTAGAATGACAGTTTGATTTTATTACATACTTTTACATTCCTAGAAGTTCTAATCATGTATCTGATGCCTACTCTACTTATGTTTTAGATTGGCATTTGTCACATTAATAAAGCAAAGAATACCATTAAATCAATGTACACATTGTAAGATATGAGTAAAGCCGAAGATCCATCTTTATATATTTCCAAAAAATATGTTTATATTAAAAAATTGGGGCTAAAACCCTCAAAATACATATACAGTCGATATACATGTCCCATGACATATACGCATGTGGCGCTGGATGTGTATCATGATAGAAAACCATGACATTTGTGAGATGTCGAAAGAGTTGTACCCATGCTCTAGGTACACCAACAACCTGTCGCTGCATAGCTTCAGGTAGATCCTCCACCTGAACCATAGGAATCCTCTGTGTCAAACGAGACAGGTTACCATGCACATTTTGTAGGACTCTCTCTGCTTCTCCTCCCACTGCCTCATCTCCCTGGTGCCTCTGCCTATGTCGTAGGAATTCCTCTAGTCATTGTGGACCCACATCTGCAATCACACAAGTATCGAGTTAATATTTAAAACACCATCTAAAAATATTTTTGTTCTCTTAAATACAAAAATACAAAAAAAATGAAATATATAAAAACTTTTTACCTATGGCATCGTAGGCAGCTCCTGGTGGAAGCAGCATATAAAGATCTCCTCTGAAATCGATTCTCGCATAAGGATAGTCATTCAGAGCTATGATTTATCTCCACCACCAGAAGAAAAAATCATCATTGTAGGGTGTCGCCACCCTACCTCCCCCCTGTCGTCTCATGTCCTCGATCCATCGCGCCATAGCCGGATCACATGGTCCTCTAGGAATGATCTCCACTCTAGGTCCCAGACCTGGGACTTGCTCGAAAAAGAAGCTGCAAAGGATAGAGGAAAACTGGAAGTTTCGCTTACCCCCCTGCTTGCACTCTGTCAACTGACTTTCATATTGGTTAGCTCTAAAGCTCTAAAGCTCTCGCTATCAAGATCCCAATAGCCCACCAACATTTCCAACAACCTCACTTGGGCCCTCATTCCTTTGAGATCCCAAAACTCGTATAAACCACATCTTTTTAAAGCCGCTTGAGTCACCAGATCTCAATCTACTGCTGCATATACCTCCTCATGCTCTCGGTCTCTCCATTCCAACACCATCCTACAAAAAACAAATCATTTTTGAGTTAGAAACTCTTCTTTTTTCCATTTGCACACGTATACGTGTTTTATCCACAAACAATCGCAGGTAGGGCCCGATATCCTGATCTTTGTATTATGAGGCTTCTTGCAGCCGATCTAACCATTGAAACAAATCTTAGGGAAATTTAACCTAGAAGATCTCATATTGGTCACTACTAGGCTCCGAATAGAAAACAATATCTTTCACAATGCTAAAGCTCTTGTGTCACAACTCGACCTCATGCCTTATGAACACATCACACTTTCTTTCCCACCAATTTTCAACTTCAAACTTGTAGATCCGATGAGGCATCCTCTAAATCTCGGTCCTGACAACAAAACCATTTTTTGGCGCAAAATCGAGACCAAGGTTCTCAAAAGTTACCAACAAAAGGTACCATTATAGTCTAGGAATGTTGGCATTTTCAACCTTCTACAAGGGAAGGACGTCTCACCCGAAGCATAGTCGAGACTTGTTTGATGAAGGGAGTTATAAAGAATATGACATCAGATCTATTTATACACTACTCATATGCGGAGTTTAACCATTAAAATCAAGTTGCGACAACATTCAAATACTATCAGGAAAGAAATAAGAAATAAGAACCATAGATCTATTCATATCATAACAGATAACCATAAAATAAATTTTTAAGGCCTCAAATCACATGATTCTATTAGTATCAGCAGTACAAAAGATTCCATACACCTTAGATCTGATAGATCACTCCTCAAAATACACAGCTCTTAATTACATCATCTCGCGCAGTGAGATCTAGCTTCTCATGACCCATTGCAGAATCAAAACTTACCACAGGTGCAACAACAGTACTGACTGAGGCAACTAAAATACTCAACCATGAGAATAGGGGTCCAAGCTAGACTGAAATAGTAACAACAAAGACAAGCAGACAGACTATAGTCTTAGATACAATAACAACAGTGTAACATTTTCCCTTTACATCTCCCTTTTACTTATACATGCGAGTCTTTGACAAAGTTGATTGACTAAATCAAATCTACTTCTATCCACGCCTGATATTCCTTTGATCCGCCCACAATATTACCTTTTCCACCGCTTTCGAAGCTTCTAGCTACCATGGGGTGCATTTGAATTTTTACGCCACTTACTCATCCTTATCGCTTTATCCAAAAACAAAGGGCCCAACAGGGATTAATTTAGGAAATCGCTAAAATTAGCGAAAAATGTTAATATATCAAAAACCACCCCCAAAACAATTCCAGGGCACTGCGCTAANGCAGCGCCTGACACACATGCCCACAAAGAGCGATAGTGGGTAGCATCGTCAGACACAATCATCAAATATGATGCACCCCCACACACATGCAAAGAATATAACACCTACCCAACAAAAAATACTAACCAAGATTCATATTTTTATTCATTATACCGAGAAAACCTCCACCTCTTTCTCTATATTATGGATTGCACTTCCCTCTGAAACCAATCAATCCACCCACTTGGATAAGCCTTTCAAGGAATCAAAGGTAAACTTGCGCTAATAGTGTTTCTCTTAGGAACTTACACAAAATTGCAAATTTTACTCAAAACCAAAGCATAAGAAAAATCTGAAAGCACCAAGTTTCCTCTCTCTGTTGGTTTTATAACGCATTAATTTTGTTGAAGTCTGATCTAGCTAGGTCACCTTATGGGGTAAATCGAGCTTGGGAACAAAGGATGGCAACTCCCTCCTCTATCTGGCCTATGGGGGTTCAACGTCATCATTAGGGGAACATCAAGATAGGGAAGAGTGTTAATCTTTGTTCCTTCTCATTAGTTTGGCTCCATGAAGAAGTCGACAAAGCCATCACATTTTTCTCCAACCTAGATATCTCTCATGGGGTGGTTATTGATTACCCTCAATGATAATGCCTCCTATGTAAAGAAACAAAGAAAAATCTCATCTTTAATCAAATTTGATGCATGAACCTTACATTAAAAAACATTAATTGCACACTGATGTCAATAATGTGTATGTGTTATGTTAAGATGTTTTTTATTTTTACATTAAAAAACATTAATTGTACACTGATGTCAATATTTTGTATGTGTTAGGTTAAAATGTTTTTTATTTTTTCTTGATTTTTTCAACATAAAGTTTCATATTTTTTCCAATTTTTTCCTTTAAAAATGAGAAAAAAAATTACATATAAACTTTTTACCAATTAAGATTAAGAAATATAATTATAAATTAAAATTTTAGATGGAAACATTTAATAACTTTATATCCATTGTAGTACAAACTAAACTAATGAAAAAAAATGTGTCACAAACTATTAACTTAAACTATATTAAATTATACAGTCTGAGTGGGCCTAATGGTTAAGAACATGTGCTTCTAAGAGGTCACAAGTTCAAATTCAGAGGGGGTAGGGTATGTATACCTCTGTAAACGTTTTTTTTTAGATCTAGAGGAATTGGTAACACAGTCGGGATTACCTAGGCAAGACCTAGGTTCAAATCCGGTTGGTTGCCACTATAACCCCTAGGCTAGTGCCAACAACCCGCAAGCCAGCGCCTAGAAAGAAACTTATGAATTATCAAGAGCCCAGACGTCTCAAAGCCCACCGAAATGGAAACTTATATCCCATGGGTGTCTACTCTTCTAGCCTTATCACAATGGGCCAATGTCTCGATAGGGTTTGATCCCTGGTGAGTTGGGTGAAAATCATCGTCTCCCACCAATAAACCCCAAGTCCTTGACTATACCTTTGTAAAATTTACCATTCAAATCGTTGGGCGGAGGGGGTCTCATACACCAATTTGGTGTCTGTCTTGGTCGTGATCTTATTATTATTATTATTATTATTCCTTGGGAAAATTCATAATTTTATTCATCAAAGAGAACCAAATTACATACACGGGTGCATGAAGCACTCCCCAAACATGGGTAAAAGAGTAGATAAAAATAAAACAATAACTGAGTAAAAACCAGCATAAAAAAGATAGGCTAGAACTACACGCCTAAGAAAGGACCTCAAAGTGAAAATCCATAGATCCACACCGCACGCCCAAAAGATGGACCTCAAAGCTCCGACCTGACCTCCAAAGAGTAGTAGAATACCCAGCAATCGTTGCACCAAACACCAGATCCCATGTCTAGAGACTCAAAACCAGTCCACCAAAGCTCCAAAGGAGGGAGCCACCGATAGGAAGAAACCCTATCAGGTTTGAGAGGCATAGTACCTTCCAACACGACAATAACCAAAGAAAATGCCAATCCAGTAGACCAAGGGCCGTGCGATAAAACCGAGCACTAGAACCAGTCTCGAACCGACACAAGCAAGGTGAGGAGCCCACGGGGGCAAAGCCACCAAAAAGGTTATCCAAGCCCACAGAGGGACTCGCCGACATGGAAAGAGGCAGGGATGAATGAGAAGCCCACGAGAGCATAGCCAACAGTAAAGCAGAGAGAAAGAAACTCCAATCAGCCAAAAGCCGCGCAACCGGAGCACCAATCCAGTCCAGAAGATGGGATGCAGAGCGGGAAACCCTAGCCACATCCTCATCCATTACCCGACTTGTAACAGTAACAACGCTTCAAAAAGTAGTGTTCAAAAAGTATTGTTGTTATTGTTGTTGTTGTTGTTGTTGTTGTTGTTGTTGTTGTTCTTATTATTATTATTATTATTATTATTATTATTATTATTATTATTATTATTATTATTATTATTATTATTATTATTATTATTATTATTATTATTATTATTATTATTATTATTATTATTATT
>SNQJ01S0289759.1:0-10811 GCA_010110895.2 Picea sitchensis | reverse complement strand
AAGTTTAGGGTTAGTGTTTATGTATCTTATTAGTCCCTGCTAAAGCAGGGAATATAGCAATCAATTACTATCATTTCACCGATTAAGGTTGAGTTTCAAGAGCAATTCCATATCTTTATCAATGAAAAGAGAGAGAGATTATACTACAATTGAAGGGAAAAGGGTATGTGGATTCCATAAACCTAGAATATTATGGAATCCACATACCCTTTTCCATAGAATATACTAACTATATCCAAAAACCAAAGACATGAAATATGGTCCTACACATATTATATAAATATATTATCAAGGAAAAAATAAGCTAAATGCAATTTGGACATTTGAAAAAAAAATTACAAGTTAAATGAGTACATCAATAAAAAATAACATACTAACCTTGCAAGTTCAAAATCAGAGCTATGTAGATCGAGAATTGGATTTGTTCAACCAGTGGGTGACGAAAAAATAAACAGCTCAAACAAAAGCCAAGAACAGTGCCACAACTATAGCAATTGTGTCTCAAAGTCTCTTAAAGTCACGTATATATAGATAAAATAGTCAACTAGCTGTTAACACCGACCAATGAGATAGACAAAATTTTCATCGCTATTGCCACAAAAGTTTGTTGCTATAGCGACGAAAATCCCTACTAGGTTAAATTAAGATTTTCGTTGATATTGCGACGAACTTTCATGGCAATAGCGACGAAAATATCGCCCTGTTTAAAAAAAATATGAAACTAGTGGAAGCATGGAAAATTTTTGTGGAATAATCCGCCCATATGTAGTAGTGTCCCCACATGTGATTTAGTCTGAAGACCATTGTTCTACTTATTTTCATGATTTACTTGGATCTCCATATCCTTTTTAGGGATCCTTGGTAAGATAATGGTTTCTATGGACTTCAAGGATTTTTTGCATTTTGTCCATGTTATTTTCCATTTCTTGAATTTTTCTTTATGTGTTTACCAAATCATCACTTGTTATTTACCTAACACTCAAATAATTAAGTCGGTCCTCCAATTTGGACAACTTATTATGTATCTCCTAATTTTATTAATGAGTTATATATGAGATATTTGGATTTTTAATTGGTGTTGAAATATTTTTTGGAGCCATGTAGGCTAAAAACAATAATACTTCTCTATTTTATCTTTATCAAAAATTTTGAACCACCAAAAATAGATCTCCCAATAAAAGGTTATGCCAATTATAAGTTACGTACCTTTCAAACCCTAATTTTCATACTTTCTAGATGGTTGACCTTTGTCTTGATATATCTATGAAATTTAAATCCTTCTGACTCTACATTTTTTTCCACATGTAATTTGATATGCCTTCTCAGGATTCTAAAAATTGCAGAGTCTGAAACTTCCCCCAAAAAGGTTATATAGTGAAAATAAAAAGATGACTTGTTTGAGACTAATTTCAGGACTAGTCACAAACCCTAACTTACATAAAATATATGTCCAAAACTATAATGACCTAGAACCTAAAATTTGGACCAGACATAATTAAATATGTTTGCTTAGTATCCACAAAATTTTACTCTCTGAAACTTCCCATAGAAAAAATTATAGTGAAAATTCTAGGATGACTTGTTTAAAACTGATTACAGGATGAGTCGAAAACCCTATCTTCCATAGGCTATATCATTGAAATATAACGGAACAAAATTTTAAATTTTTAGCAGACATACTTTGATATTGTTAAAAACTAAGAGAGAAATAACACAACAAGAAAGCATGCACATAAAGCCAACATTTATCCTAGAAACCCTTAACTGGGAAAACCAACACCTAATAGATATATATTAACCTTGGCCAAACTAGCTAAACCAAACCAACACTAGCCAATTGAGGCTATTTGAGGCGTCTTACAATGGAGTATCTTGAGCCATTAAATAGGCTTCATCAATTAAAACCTTATTTCCTTTACTAGAATTATATTACATTGCAAAGACATGAATGTCCTCAAGATAGCCATGCAAAGACATGCATGGACATGCATGGCATGGAGATAACTATGTAAAGAAATCCATGGAGTGGAGATAGCCATACAAAGACATGCATGGGCATGCATGGCCTCGAGATAGCCATGCAAAGACATGTATGTAGTAGATATAACCATGCAAAGGCATGCATGGTGTGGAGATGGCCATGTAAATACATGCAAAGAATCACATCAAATACCATGGGTTACCCAATACCATGGGCCCATAAACCATTAATGGTAAACACAAGAATGAACAAATCAACGACTCTATGACCTAGTCAAGATTGACCCAACATTCCCTCCTTTAAAATTGATGTGGGATAAACACCTACCCCCCTCAAATTTTATAAACTAGGTATCAAGAATACAACATACCCCCTATCACCTAGGTCTACATCTAGACTTTATACTGGTGAACCATCAAACTAGGGGTATGCATGCCTAAATAGGTCTTACAACCATATGCCCATTTACATGTAATAAAAAAAACCAACTTGTTGTAATCTTGTAGATTACAACGACATTCACAGAGAGACTAAATTATACGCACTCCACACACATACTCACGAAATATAAGAGTAATTGGGAAGGTAAAACAATCCGTCATTTATTCCTTATTCATGATTATAAATACATAAGGTAAATGGTTGGAGAGGTTGTACCCACTTCAACTAATCACTAGTTTAGTTATTTACCATTTATTACATATATTTACTTGGATTTATCCTCTTTATTACATAAATTTACATATTAGCTCTAATGTATGATGACAAGGGCCTAGAATCCCCTACAACATATCCCCCACACTCAATTCCTTGCTCATCCCGAGAAAGCATGCTCCAATGTTCCGAGTCTCTACTGCTACAAAAGTATCCTCATTGTGTACCACCCATGCATACCGGTCTGCATAGGTAACTCAGCCACAACAATTGCCAGCTGGATAGGGTGATAGACATATACAAGGTTTACTGTGATTAGTCTCTACTGTATCTGAGTGACTATATATTACAGGTCCCATCTCCTCGATCTCCATGTTCTGTGTTATTGATCAAGATTCACCTCGACTGTTGTTATTGCCAAGTTGGTTGCTCAATTCAGATCTAGACTGCTCACGTGCTATGTTAGGCTGTCACTCTCAGATGATTTGTTATAGGAGATCGATGATGATCTATGCCATCGACCACTTATACCATTATTTTGTTGTCACGACCCAAAAAACTATGCCACATCTCTTGTACTCAGGGGATCTATCAATTTGGTGTTCTCGTCATCATATTTTCTTTAAGTGCTTTGTGTGTGTGTAAAACGTCTCTCTTGAATGCCTTCAACCACTGCTCATCATGAATGCTCTCTGTAAATGATCTTCTCACTTAGCTGACCAAGTCGATGGTAAAATTCCTTTAGCCGAATCCCTTCCATGTCGACCCACATGTGGATTCGATCATTCTCGGTCTATATTTAATCCATGTTTCGATAGAGTCAAGCATTCACATCATCGACCAAGACTTGACTTAGTTGATTCTTTCAAAATGTGGAATAGCCCCGCGATCTGTTTCAAGCAAACTCTGGTGTTCTCTACTCGACTTCCTTCCTTGTATTTCCTATCCATATCCTCCAACTTTTTACAATTAATTACCCTACTATATGCACACTTTAAATGAATGAGCTAGTGACCAGTATTTTAGTGAAATAATCGATCTATCCTTGCACGAAGTCTCTCCATTAATCGACATCGAATACCTCAATATTGACCCTCTCTTAACTATCTTGATTGTCATTTCCTAGTTGTTTCCTTATGTCAGACGTGTTTGCAGACCATAGCGAGTTCTTTATTAAATTTTGAAGTGACTAACTGCCAATGACTTTCACCCAGATCCTTACTTTGAACGATAAGCACTTTGATTTCTTGCATGCATGTATTGCATTAAATACGTCGAGATTTCATATCCATTTGGTAAATATGGTGTACTGGAGATATTCTATTGGTATGGTGAAGCTCCTTCTACACTTTTCTCATGAGTAGGTTCCATTGACTCAAAGGGACTGATGGAGATAGACGAAGGCTTCAATATATTTTTTCCATTTTGGAATCGAACCATCCTTCGTCAAAATGGCTACGACCATACTTGTCGCTTAATTATATTTCTTGAACAACTAAAATCCAGTGGATATCTTCCTTTTTGGATGATGACGAAGAGGAAAACAACAACCTGAACAATAAGGTAGACATTTTTTTTTGCACAGTTGAAGTCGAAGTCAAAATTGATTAGTAGTATTTTTTCGTGCAATAGACTGTCTAGGTCGATGGTAGTAGACAGTTTTCCAAAAGTTTATTCTCTGGTTGAGAAAGTTGATCTATCGGCCAATAGTCGAGGCATTCATCCGCCAATTCGATGGTATACCAATTGCAAATTTTCACTACCAGTCCGATTTTCCATTAGTCGACATAATGAATTATTTGGGACGGTTTCCAACTTAGATTCTCTTAAGTTTTTACTGTTGTTATTAGGTTATTTCCAAATTACATGAGCATTCAATTCATTTCCAAAACAACAGTATAAAGAGGATTACTGAGAAACACAATCACAAGGTACACAACATTTTAACATGGGAAACCCTCACGGGGGATAAAAACCAACAAAAACTTCCTCAATAATAGATTGCCAATACAGTGCCAAGACTAAAACCAAAACATCAAAGACAAACCAATACTGAGCATGCACCTCTCTTCTCCTTCCTCCTGCAACTATAACTACCTTCAATATATGCACGCACGATGAGTGAGTGAGTGTGTGTAAATGAGACACCAACCTCACATATACATACAAGTGTGAGATGGCACTAGGGTTGTGTCTCTTCACTTGGTTGAGATGACTTCTCCTAGAAGTGGCTAAAACAAATTTATAATTACTAGGGGGAGAATTTAAAAATACCATTATGCAAATACAATTTTACCAATCCACAAAAGGGGATTTGATCTTATACAAGATCCAACTTGATCAATCCACAAAAGGGGATTTGATCTATAAAATAATAACTCAAATTTAATTAGAATATTCTTCAAAGTTAAAATATTTCAACACTCCCCCTTAACGAGAAGGGTATTCTACGGACATGACTCAATACAACATCATCAAAAGAGGAGAGGGAATCATCATCATCGACATCTGGAACACTGAATGACACATCTATAAATCATCATAAGTTTTTTCTCATCATCATTTACAACATGGAGCTGGAGTAACATCATCATCATCATCAACATGAAGCTGAAACCTTAACATCAATAGCACGAAGCTGGAAAAACAAAATCATCAACAACATGAAGCTGGAACAACAACATCATCAACAAAATGAAGCTGGAACAACAACATCATCAACATGTGGCAACAAAATGAGGCAGGTGCATCAACAACAACATTTGTGGTACTTTGACTGACCGTCCTTACCAGACCTTTGGGATCTACCCAAGAATCATAAGATTCCCTAGGATATAAAATCCTAACAAGCTACCACGTGGTACTGTCACAGACCGTCCTTACAGGACCTTCGAGATCTACCTAGGAATCATAATATTCCCTAGAATATAAAATCCTAACGGAGCTAATAATGCTGAACACAACTGGCATATACATGCACAGGTACTATGACAGACCATCCTTACCAAAACTTCGAGATCTGCCTAGGGATGATCAATCCCTTAGGATATAAAATCCTAATGGAACTACCCTCTATTGGTTAGGATACCATAGTATCATCGACATCACTTCCGCTTTCGAGGGAGGTCCTTTTGGACTACACCAAGCTTGTCTCAGAAGTACTCAAACTCCACATGAGACAGAGGCTTGGTCAACACATCTGCAACCTACTCATATGTGCCAACATATTGGAGCTTTACAACTCCCCTGTGCACCATATCATGAATGTAGTGGTACCGGATCTCTATGTGATTCAACTTATCATGGAACACTGGGTTCTCCATCATCTTTATGCAACTCTGGTTATCACATAGAATCACGGTGGCTTCCATCTCCAGATCAAACATACCTATCAACAACTTCTGAATCCATATGGCTTCACAACTGGTTGAACATGCTACAATGTACTCCGTTTATGTCGTGCTGAGAGAAATACTGGATTGCTTCCTACTTTTCCATGAAGTCATGGATGACCCCAAATTGAAACAATATCCTAAAGTGCTCTTTTCGTTTGAAGAACTTCCAAACCAATATGAATCAGTATAACCATACAATCTGAAGTCATGATCTCCAATATAACAAAGACCATAATCCAACGTACCCTTAAGGTATCTCATCACATGCTTTGAAACTACAAGGTGAACACGTCTGGGCTCCAATAGATACTGACTCAAGGTGTTCACAGCGAAACATATATCTGGCCTAGTATTTGTTAGGTACATCAACGATCTAATAATCTGTCTGTATAGAGTAGCATCAACCGACTCTGATGAAGTATCAACCAAGAGATTCAAATTTGTTTCCATGGGTGTGTTCATGGCTTTACATTCCAACATGTCAAATCTCTTAAGTATTTCAACTGCATACTTCCCTTGGTTAAGNTTCAAGACCTAAGAAATAATGCATTGGGCCTAGGTTTTTCATCTAAAACTTTGCAACGAGATTCTTCTTGCAATCTGTGATAAGATTTTCTTCTCCTTTCAAGAATAAATCATCCACATATAATATCAATATAACTGGCTCATCATTCATAACCTTGAAGTATAGGTTAGGATCAAATTTACTCTTGGTAAAGACAAAGCTTTTCAAGAAACTACCAATTCTGCCATACCAAGCTCTAGGAGCTTGCTTCAACCCGTACATAGCTTTCTTCAACCCGTAGGCATGCGTCTTTCTATCTTCGACTTCAAACCATTTTGGTTGTTCTATATACACTTCTTCTTCAATAACACCATATAAGAAAGTTGTTTTTACATCCATTTGGTGTAACTTCCACTTCATTTTGGATGCAAGAGCTATGATGGTTCTGATAGAAGTGTATCTGGCTATAGGAGCAAATGTTTCTTCATAGTCAATTCCTTCCTTTTGAGACAATCCACGAGCCACAAATATTTCCTTATGTTTTTCAATACTTTCGTCTATTGTATGTTTTATTTTGTATATCCACTTGGAAGATACCACATCTTTGTTCTTTGGTCTAGGAACTACTTCCCATACATCATTCTTCATAATGGATTGATATTCTTCTATCATGGCGTCCATCCATTCTTTCTTTTGAATGACTTCCTCAAAGAAAGTAGGTTCCTTTTCTACAAGATCACACATCAAGGCCATATAGCTGGAGAATGGCTTAGGTTTCTTGTTTTGTCTCATGGTTCCTTCTGGGGAACCATACTTCTCTGCATCTTGAATAAGTTCTTTCACCCAAGATGGATTTCTCTTGTGAGAGATCGTCATATGGGGAGGTTCTTGAGATTTTAGCATATTGTGATCTTTTGGAATCTCATCATCAGGGGTAACTACAACTTCATTTACAGGTTTTGAAACTCTGGGAGATACAAGTTCTTCTTCATATACTTCTTCAAGCTGACATTTCCTTTATATTTTGAGTGCTGCATCTTCATCAAAGGTTACATATTTTCTGATCTCAATATGATGGTAACTTGGTATGTAAATTTTGAAGGCCTTAGAGACCTCACAGTATCTAACAAATATTCACTTCTTTCCTCAAGGATCCAACTTAGTTCTCTTTTCTTTTGGAATGTGTAGAAATACTAGAAAACCAATATTTTGAGATGGATTACTTCTAGATTATTTCTAGTGAACATTTCGTCGGGAGTTTTGAATCCAAGTGCACTATGGGATAATATATTTTGGACATATACCGTTGTTCTTGCTACTTTATCCCATAAGTGCATTGGAAGATCTTGATCGTGAATCATAGTCTTTACTGCTTCCATAATCATTCTATTCTTTATTTCATCTACACCATTTTGTTGAGGACTATAGGGAGTGGAGAGCTCCCTCTTAATCTCGACATCTTTGCAAAATCTTCCAAATTTATTTGAAGTGTACTCTCCTCCATTGTCTGACCTGAGTATCTTGATTTTCCTTTCAGAGAGGTTTTCTACCAAGGCTTTGAATTCCTTGAAATTTCCAAGGACTTCATCTTTTGACTTCAAGAAATAAACCCAAGTCTTACGAGATTAATCATTAATAAAATATACATAGTATACATACCTGATTAGAGAGGTTGATGGAGTTGGACTGCATACATCTGAGTGGACAAGTTCCAGAATTCCTTCTGCTTTACTGTCGCTCTTTGGAAAATGATTATTTATGTTCTTTCCTTGTGCACATCCCTTGCATACACCTTCAAGATCAACCTTTAGTTCTGGTAAACCTATAACTGCCTTGCTTACATATGGTAAGGCTTTGTAGTTGATGTGAGCTAGTATTCTATGCCAAAGTTCACAAGGAATTTCAGTAGAGTGAGTCAAATATACATCTGAGTGACCCTTTAAATTGTACAAACCATGTTCTTCTATTCCAATAAAAATTTCATCTTCTATAGTTTTTCCTTTATACCACATAACAACTTCACCATCTATGAATGCAACCTTGAAACCTTTCTTATCTAGGGTTGAAATAGAAAGTAAGTTTGTTTTCAAACCTGGTACATAAAGTACATCCTTCATTCTCATTGGAGTTCCTGAATCAAGTTTGTAGGTGGCTTCTCTCATTCCTTTGATTGGGTACTGATAATCATCTCCCAGTGAAATTTTTTGGGCGGATTCCTTCTCTTTAATTATGGAGAGAGTGTTCTTATGAAATTTCATGTGCTTAGAGGCACCACTATCTATGAGACAAGTATCCTCTCTAGGTGTCATAGATCCTGAGAGAGAAGAAAACAAAACATAATCTTCAATCTCTTCTTTAGCTAACTTGTTGGGTGGCTCATCATCTTCAGCTGCATGGTCATGATGTCTTTTGTTATTTCTCTTCTTGTATTCTTCCCTTATGGCAGGATAATTCTTAGAAATGTGTCCCATCTTATCACAATGATAACACTGGTAGGAGGAGAAATCTTTTTTCCTTCTTTGAACTTTATGATATTTATGGAATCTCTTCGGAGAGTGAGACTCTTTATGAAAGTGAGTCTCCTTTTGAAAATGAGACTTTCCCCTTCCACCCTTAGCATGAGAAGATAGGGCTTGATATTCATCTCTTAATAGGATGGCTTCTCCATTGGCCACTATTGCTTCTTCTTGAACACATTCTTCCCATAAACTACCAAATTTGAGTTTCTCTTTTATTGCACAAATAGTTTGGATGAAGGCATCCCAAGGTATTGTGAGACCATTAAGAGTTGTCATCACGAGTTCATGATATGTATTTAATAGCATAACAAGCTGACTAACATAATGAATACAATAACACAAAGATATCGAGAACAAAAACATATATCCAGTGAACAATATCTTCTATTGAATAAATGAAATAGGATGAAACTGTAAAACTGCAGAACTGAAAACAACTTGCTCGAATGGTGGTAGCTATCTATGAGAAGAGATGTGGCTACTACACGCATACATCTGAGCAAAATGATTACAATGAGGCTCCACATGCCTTTTTAACATTACTCATGAACTCCAAAACCCTAGACATCCAAAAACCTAAACCTAGGAGATGAAACGCCAAAAGTTATGTGGGCCATGATGGGTAAGTTGGTACCTCAACTTCCCGGGGTCATAACTTTTGCATGCAACCTCCATTTTAGGTGAGTGATAGCCTGTTGGAAAGTCCTTTTTGAGAACGACACATTACACCATAAAACTCTAACTTTGTCTACAGTTTGACCGTGGCAAGAAAACAAAACTCTGTTTAGGGCCCCAAAACGACCCTGGAAGTACAAAAAGATGTGCTGACATGAAAACATCCAAAATAAGCCAGTTCGATTAGGTGGGTGGCCATGAGTCTCCACCGGGAAGATGTGTAGGGATTCAAACAACCCCAAAAGTGTAGAACCCACAATTAAAAAGAAGTACAAAAGAGCGTGCTGAACTAAAAACTATTAAGAGGAGCCAATTGGAATAGGTGGGTGGCCACAAATATCCACCTAGATCAGTCCTCCCCCCTTAGGAATAAATGGTCTCCATTTCATTGATTCCCCCCATTAGGTGAGGAAAATTCTGTTGAATTTGGCCCCATGTGAGCCACTTGTCTTGGTGTAGGAGCTACCCTGCCTTGACAACCCAATAAAGCTGGATCCTCTGCTGGCGAGTGCCCTTGACCTGTGCATCCACTATATGATCAATGCCTCTTCCATGCAATCAATGTTGAGCTCTGTCGGTGTCAACTGTTTTGTGATCTTTGAGGTGTCTAATAATGGTGGAAAATATCGCTGACGAAGGTCTACATTGAACACTGGTTGCAAGCCAAGGAAGGGTAGAGTGTGTAAATGTGTTGAACCTGCACATAATAGATCTAGATAAACAATAATACACACATTTGTAGAGAGAATTGGAGAAAGAAGAAGAAGGAGAGAAAGAATGGAAGAATTCTCATTAACTGTATTCCACACTCAAAGAGTGAATAATTTACAATAAATATAAGACACATGAGTAACTAATGAGCCATAGTGGTGGTCTAGAGTGATCTGGACACACACCAATAGTTACGAGAGTAAATTTCCACCTAGTATAGTCTCTCAGGTAGTTATGGGAGTGAAATGCCACCTAGTCTGAGTTAACTAGTCTATTAGTCTTCAGTTAAGTGACTGAACATAGTGTAGTGAGGAGTTGATCAAGGAATCAAGGGTAATGCGCTAGTTTGGTGATGATACCAACGAAAGTGT
>SNQJ01S0289758.1:0-10811 GCA_010110895.2 Picea sitchensis | reverse complement strand
AAAGCATACAGGATTTACATCCCAGGACAAAAGTTCATTGAAGTAAGCAGAGATGTGACATTTCATGAAGAAACAACATTCCGTCGGGCCAGAGATCTTTTATGTGATACAGAGGAGCAGGAAGCTCCACCACATGACTCTTCTTCTCCAGATGAACAGAGGGAGGAAACCTCTGAGATTGTAGCAGATCCATCAAGAGACTCTATTGAATTCCCAATGGAGCTACCTCCTGTCAAAAGGAAACCAGCTTGGTGTCGAGAAATATTGAAAGAAGCAGAAAAGCACTCCGGTCTAATATCTCAATTAACTGCTGTAATATCTCCGGTCTAATATCTCAATTAACTGCGGCCTCCTCTAGTGTAGCAACGGCCTCCTCATTGTGTTTGCAGCAGATCTGACCTCCTCTTGTGGATGTATGAGCAACCTTCCTTTCAGATCCGACCTCTTCCATTGACTGCTGTTTGAGGTGTGTGTTAGGTGCGGCCTCCTGTGTGTTTGCTGCAGGTGTAAGTGCAGCCTCCCTTGTTATTGCTGATTGAGGTATTGTGTTTCAGTGTGTAAGAAGAGTGCGACACCCTTAGCCTTCCATTGAGCGCAGACCCTAGAAGTTACGGCCCTGTTATGTGCACAGATCTAAGGGTTTTGGTACCCTTCTTCTATGTCTGCTGTGCGGCCCTCTTGCTAGGGTAATTTCTTGTGGGTGCCATATGCTGAAGGCTCAGTTTGTTCACTGCTGAAACAAGGGTTTATACACAGTCCAGTTTTCAGATCTAAAGGTTTCTTGGGTAAGGGTTTTACTGTGAGAGGGTTTGGGCTTTTGATTTACCTCTGTGGGGATTTGTGTTTTCTCCCTGTGGCCTTATTGCTTGGTGGCAAGAAAGTTCCTTCATTCTTTGGTATTGAGATTCACTATAGATCTATGAACTGAACCTTTGTCTGAGCATACTAAACTGGATCTACACCTATTGTGGTTACTGTGCTATCTTCAGAGGTAAGGTTGCTGTACCAGGTATGTACCTTACTCATCTTTCTCAGATTTGATTTTTACTGTCTAACCTAGTTGGCATTGAGTAGATCTGAAGAAATGTTTTGAATGCATAAGTTATTCAATGGTGAAATGATTAGAGTAAATGATTAGATCTGAAATCTGTGTTTTAGTCTTATAGATCTATTGTTATGTTCAGATCTGTTCACTGCTACATTAGATTAGAGTACTATCTTTAGATCTGAGTTTATATTCATATGTGATCAGAGTTTTCTCTTAAATTTGTTACTGTCCTTCCTTCATAGATCTACATACTATGTGTTCTATCTCTGATTGAGTTACAGATCTAGTTGTTTTGATCATTGAAAAGTAAAAGAGATTACTGTTTTGCAAATTTACCCTAAATCTAACATGGAGTCTTGTCCTCAAGAATGAGTGTGTTGCTTTTCTTTCAAGTCTCCTTCACTCAAGATGAATAGTGCTTTCTTCAACCTGTCTTCTGTACTAAGACAATATGCTATCTTGACATAAAGTTGGGTTAAAGAATAAACTCCATGATCTCAACTTTAATCCATCTAATACCCTGACTTTAATTTTTGACCAAAGGTTAGTATGATGGTCATAGCTTCAACATGCAACCTAGATCAAAATAATGTCATAACAAATAGATGCATATCAAAATAATCAAACCTGGGTTGCATTATTCCTCTGAATTTGTTGGATTTTGAGATCCTTTTGGATCTATGGCAAGAGATCCCTTCTCCTGCAAATACCCTTTAAAGCTTAACAGTTTAAACATATGTGAGTACATACCTCTGATAGCATTTCCAGGTAGTGGCACCATTTGGTAGCAATGGTAATAATTACCAACCCTTTTAAAACTTCAAGGGTGTCTGCAATTGGTAATGCAACTGATACTTCAACTGATACTGCAACTGCAATTGATACTGCAACTGATTCTGAAACTGCAACTTAGGGTTTTATGAGGAAACTCTAATTTTTCAAACTTTAAATTTTGAAATTCTGATCTAGGGACTAGATGCACTGGGCTGAGGTGAGTTTGCTGGAGCTGTTAGATTTCAAAAATTTCACGTTTTGCCCCTTGAAACTTGACCTGCGGAAATTTGGGCTAGTACTTTTGGTATTGGTTCTGGTTTTGGTTTACTAGTTTTCTGGTATCAGTCAAAACTAGGGTTTGACTTTTCGGAGGCTCTGTCCATTGAAAAGGTGCGCTCAAGGTGCCAAAGATTTCCCTAGGCTAGGGCACATTTTTCCTAGATGGTTTTTAGTCTGATATTCCTCTTCAACAAAAATCCCTAATTTTCTTGTACGACAACAGTGACGTTTTTTCTTTATTTAGTGAAAGATGCTCTCTTCATCTTAGCTCTGATACCATGTTAAGTTTTGAGCTATTATTAGGTTTCTTCAATTTACTAGATAACAATAGCATAGGTAGCATCATTGAGAGAAGCACAATCACAAGATACACAACATTTATCCTGAGAAACCCTCATGGGGGAGAAAACCCAGCAAAAACTTCCTTAATATAGATAACCAATACAATACCAAGAAAATAAACCAAAACACTAGAGAATATCCAACACTGAGAAATGCGCCCCTCTCTTCCTTCTTCTCCCAATTGCAGCTACCGAACTTGCACACTTGATGAGCAAATGAGTGAGTGAGATAATGAGGCGCTAGCTTCCTTTATTTATACAAATTGGCAGGTGCTGAAAAGGTGTCTCTTCACTGGGCAGGGCCGACTTGTCTTCTTAGTGGTTAAAACCACTTTAATTAGCCTGGGGGCCGACTTCTCAATTTGCATATTATATTTATGGTTTGACCAATCCACAAAAGGGGATTTGGTCAATTACAATGCCTGCCATGATCAATCCACAAAAGGGGATTCATCTAATGAATAATAATTCAATAATAAGTAGAATACTCTTTGCAGTTACAATATTTCAGCACACTCAACCCACGTGGATGAAGAACAAATCAGGTTTAATAGTGCACTTTCTTTTTTAAGAAGCTCCATTGTTTACATGTTCACTACTTATTTTATTGGCGTGTAACATTTAAATGCTATAAAAAAATTGAATGAAGGTTGGATAGTGTGCATCCAACAAAAGCGAAGTGAAATTTATTATGGCATATAAAAACAAAAACACATGTTTTGTTTTTCCATGACATGGAAATAAGGGTAAGATTTCAAAGGTTTACTTATATTAAAAAAGGAAGAAGGAAAAGACACTTATAAAATGTTTTTTATGCAATTTGGAGTTGTTATAGCACAAGTTGTAGGTTGGGCAAAGCCCGACCCAACCACAAGAGCAAGTGCTACAACTTGGGAATCCTACACCCAATGCCACCTCGGTGCAGGGCTCGCACTTCAAGGGTGACTAGATCACTCTAGGGAGGCGATCCCGGTGACCCTAGGGGGAATGAGATGGGGATGGATAGAGATGAAAGTGGAGTCCCCAGAGGTCAAATCTAAATGGAGTGAGATGTGGAAAAAGATGCCTTGTAAACCCAACAAGTATTGCCCAAAAGATGTAATACTTCTCCAGATGATTGTATCTGCCTGAGACACAAGAAAATCCAACTTGCAATGATATATGTTAGTATGGATCAGCAAGTTACGCTTGCTGTCCCTAATTTGCAGCAGTAGATGACAATTTATATCAGTAAATAAAGCATCCAAATCATCATACAAAGATCTAAACTAGTTAAGCAAATCAACATTAAGATTAGTAATAAATACGGGCTGAAAAATGGCACTTAAGAGGCAAGAGAAGATGACTGTTGTAAACATGTATTTTCTGTAGAAAATTGCAGCCTTATGGCTGTAGCTTTCAGTCACTTATATCAGCAAGTTACACCATCAAAAGATGCCAACAATTAGCCCAAAAGATGCGCCCTAGTTGGTGGAGTTAGTGAGCAAAATTTAGGAGCTAGTCTAGGGTTAGTTTAGGACTTACGGTTAGTAGTTTATCTAGGTTAGATCAGCCCTTATGGCTGTAGGTTAAAGTTTGTAATAACAATTTAAGTAGTGGGAGAAAGGGGATGCCCTAGTAGGGGAAGAGTCCTCTCAACGTGGCAAACCAACCCCAAGCAAGAGATCTTTCAAAAGACAAAAATTCACGCTTCCCAAGGCAATGATTTTATATCTCCAATGCAAAAAATAGATGACTAGTGCCTTTACTATTGGGTTAATGGAGTCAAATAAATGAACTAGAGATGCTACTTCCTTGAGGGTGTAAATTCTCTTACTTCCCAAAGCAAGTATCTCTAGTTAGGGTTTGAGAATAAGGGGTGTAAGTCCTCTTACTTCCTCAATCAAACCCTTGCAACATCAATGAAATTTAAGCAATAAATGATGGAGACTAGAGTGGGGGTGTAAATAATTTACTTCCCACTTAGCTCCTAGCAGAACAATCCTTGACTTGAAAAAATGATAACATAAGACTAAAAGACCATACCAAAATCAAGAAAGATGCTAAGATAATCCACCATAAAAGCTAGAAAGCATTCCTCCAAGGCTAGCGCCTCACTGCTCCATCAACCATTCACAAGAGATAGCCATAAACAAGTGCACAAGAGACAAATATAGCCAAGTGTAGCGAAAATTTCAGATCAAGTCCTCTTACAAGAGGGAGAGTTATGTTCAAATGAGATCTTATGATCTCTTATTTATACAAAATGTCACCAAGGTGAATTGTCCACATATTAAGGGGTAAACCACAAGACTAGGGGCCAACAACCCTAATCTTTCCCCCTTTAACAAAATAATATTAAACAATTCATTTAAAATTCCACTTTTGCACAAACAAAACCCTAATTTTACATGGATGTTACCCCTTTAGGGGACGTTTTGCCACTTGGGACAAGTCGTTGGTGTTGTAGAAGCTATGGTAGGCCTCCAAAGGCCACATGTCAAGCATCTATGCAATCTCCCCATGGCCAAGGTCTCATCCTCCTCAAAACGTCCATTTGTCAATGTGTGGCAACACCACCACCAAACCCTAGCCCCCAAGTATGACGTCAAGCTCAAAAGAAAGACGTTTGCCCCTCCCGAGCAAATCGTTTGGTATGTGAGGGCTGGGCTAGGTCTTCCACATCATCTTCTAGGTCTTCAATTCTTCATCTCTGTGATACGACATGTGGACCCTTGGCATCCAACCTGTGGGCTTGCAGCCCCATGGAAGCCCAAGCTAGGCTTGTTCTCCCAAAACTGTCCACCAACTAGGTCCTGCAAAGACAAATGAGCACGCCCTCCAAGGATCTCAAGTCATAACATTGTTATAAGTGAATCCAATCAATAAATGAGCCACCTAAGCATGTGCATCAAAGATCACTATTTTAAACAATTAATTGCTCAAAGACACTATGCGAATTGTCAAGCTTGAATATGGGAGGCTTGACAAGGTGTCTTATTGGGTAGATCTTGCCCTAGGTCAAGGAGAGTTTCCAAGAGATCCCTCTCCAAGCCATGTAAAGTGGGTGAGGTGGTTCGGGTCAAGACTCAATGGGCATAGGGCTCATGAAATACAAGGGGTCGCAATGTTTCATTCATGGGTGCCTTTGTAGAAGGTGTGTGGTACTGGTACCTTCATCCGCAATGCACTTTTTCCAAGCCCATTAATTGCCATTTTTTTATTCTTTCATAATTTTAAGGAGAGGTTGAAGGTCACTACTTTGGCGTGGTGACCAGATAATGGCAATGTCACCCACAAATACCTAGTGGAAATGAGAAGTTTGGCTCGTGATGAGACCCCCTTTCTCTCAGCCATGCAACTGAGAGCCATTACCTTGGTTTGGTGACCAGATGATGGCAATGTCATACCACTAGATATTTGTATCCCCCAGCCTAGGGATAACTAAGGAGATCACGTCTCGAGGCCCACAGGTCCTAGACATGGAGTGCCGAGAGCCAGACAACTTAAGCATGGCCCTGGAGGGCCCCTCTTTTCTTCATTGCAGTCTACATATCGCCAGTAGCAACGTCCATCACACCAGCCTGGTCCTGAAGTAGCAGTGAGTCTTGCTCCATGAGGTAATGAGTACGGGTATCATGGTATGTATCACTCTGATTTTTGAAGCACTTGAACTTGTTGTATTGAATCCTTCTTCATTTCACAACGTTTGCTTGGAAATTATGCTCTTTGCCTCTTTCAAACCTGGAAGGGTGACACAATGCCCTAATAAGTTGATTTCCCTTTAGGATGGGTTGCTACTGGGTGGATCTTTGAAAAGTCATTGTCCGTTCCCTCCATACTTACCACTTTCCATCTTTATTCCTTCCATCTCCCCTTTCTTTTTTGGGCATTGGGATTGGCTACACTAGGAAGGGTTGTACCTTACCTTGTGGGAAGAAGGGGCTAAAGGCCCAGAGGGTAGAAGTAGCTGGCAAGAGTTAAAAGCCAATTTTGAAACCTTCGAGATGCTTCGCTCAGGGATTCTCGAGAAAGTAGTGAAAAGCTTCTCAGTAAGAAAAGGGGACCCAAATATAACATAAACACTGAAGGTACTAGTTGATAGATAGGAGGTCTCATCATGAGCCGACCTATTATGACCATGGACATGTAGCAGTATGACATTACCACGTATTTGGTCACTAAACTAGGGTATTGGCTCTTGGTGGCATAGTCAAGAGAAATGGGTTCTCAGTACGAGCCAACCTTCTCATTTCCGTGAAATGTTTGTGGATAACACTGTCACCTCTGGTCATCAAGCCATGACAGTGGCCCTCAACTATTCCCTTGTAGCACAAGAGCAAAAGATCAAAAGAAATAAAGCTAAGAATAAATGACAATGAATGGGCTAGGAAACAATTGCATCCATGACAAGGTGCAACTCACCCTCCACAAAGGAACCCGCATGTAAGACTCTACATTTCCCTGTTATCACATGCACCCCATGCCCAAATATTTACCCCATTCCACCTCATACACTTGCATGACTTGGACTAGACTCCACCTGGGAAACACCCCAAACTTAAGAGTGATTAGCCCAATAGGACACCCAGAGACCCTCTCCAAACCTAACTTGTCAAATGGCATAACATCTTTGAGCATTTGTTTGGGGTTAAGGGGGGTTTGATGCACATGTTTGGGTAATTTAATTATTGGATGTGATTTACTTGCTATGATACTTGTGACTCATGGACCCCTGGAGGGCGTACTTCTTGTCTTTACAGGACTTTGCCCGGTGGACAGGTATTCATGAGGTGATGATCAGTTTGGACCTTCACGACGGCTTGAAGCCCAAGGATGGATGTAGAGACCCCAGGCTCGGGGCAAGACAGTGACTACTGGTTTGCACAGTGAAGGAAGAGGAAGTTTCCTTTGGAGGCACCCCGACAGGCCTAGATAATGAGGGGCCACCCTTCTCCACCTGGATGTTGGCTTTGGAGACCTTGGACGTCACCCTAGTAGCCCTACGACGTCACCCAGGGCTAGGGTTTGACATTGAGAGATGTTGGGCTGCAGTTTTGGCACGTGTGGCATGGAGGAGGGCCTTTGGAGGTCCAACGTTTTGTTAGATGACCTCAACGTCTCATGGAGGAAGCCTAACGTCACCCTAGGAACGATGACGTCACCCTCTTTAGGGTTTTAATTTTGAAAATTGATTTAATTTTGAATTTTAAGAGCAAATTGACATGTAGGCTCTCTTTTATGAAAAGACACAACTTTTGGATTAATTAGCCAGGATTTCCCATATAAATATGGCCGGCTAAGTTCATTTTTTCATCATAAATCACCTCTCACAAGAGGGGATTGAAATTGGCACCCTTTTTGGGTACTTGGCTGAAATTTTGAGGTACACTTGCTTGGATGCTTTTTTGGATCATTTCTTGGTGGAATTTTGGCAAATCTAGGGTTTTTATGCTTGATTATTCTTGGTGAAGTAAGTAAATCTGCAATTTTCATTTCATGATAAATGTTTATGGTATGTTTACTTGTTCATATTTAAGATTATGAAATTGCTTGCTTGGAAACCCTAGGAGTAAGAAACATAAGGTGCTTCTTTCTTGCTCTTTGTTTTGCTAATTTTGCCTAAGAAGATCTTGTCTAGACAAACTTCTTCTAGCACTAAAGGGCAAACTTCTTTTGCTAATTTTACCCTAAAGTGCTAGCACTTTAGAAGTTTTGTCTAGTTCTTATTGCATTAAATATATTTCAAGAGTCCAAGGATGGGAGAAATCGCTAGGGCCTAGAAGCTAAGTCACAGGGTTCGTCGAACTTTAATCTTGAGGTTCGAAGTTCGGTGAACCTCAACAAAATGTTCAGGTTCGGCTCTGGTTCGCTCGGGTTCGGTTGGGGTTCGGTTCAAGTTCGCCTTTCGGGAAGGATCACGTGCACCCTAAGGTTGTTCTCGATTTCTTCCAATAAAATAATTTATTTTAGCCGTGTCTCGATTTATCCGCGTTGTGCCTCGTCCTAGCGAAGAACGCCTGATTGTTTGGATTTGAATAGGCACCGAGGTTGTTCTACATAAATTAATGAATGGGAGTAAGGAAGAAGATTGTTGGCATTTATGGCTAGCCATTCCGCGACCAGACTGTTGGAATTTACGGGTAGCCATTCCGCGACCACCGACGCTCGAACTCGAGAGCACTCGACTGTATATCTCACGCAATTATATTGCAACTTCATAGAATTTTTTTTTTTTTTAATTATTTGTATATATACATGTAATTTCATAATTTTATAGGGACTCGAGAGCATTCAACCTATACGATAGGCCTGTATATCTGACGCAGTTTTATTGCATCTTTATAGAATTTAATTTTTTTTAATTATTTTATATATACATGTAACTTTATAATATTATGTTATATAGACTATAATAATAGTTGAAATTGATTATTTTTATTAATTAAGAGTTAAATTATATAATTTAAAAATAATTTATTTAAGTTATATAATTAAATAAATAAATAAATGACTATACCTATATATATATATATATATATATATATATTTGAACTTAATGTCGAACCTCATTCGAACCTTATCAAAAAATTCGAATTCGAATTCGAATCGAACCTAATCGTTGCCGAACCCGAATTTGAACCCGAACCATGTGACATAGCCTAGAAGTGCCTACACCCTATTTGAATCTTCTCTTTGGGGCTTGGTGTTTGAGAACTTAAGGTGCTACTTTTCAAGCTTCCACCTTGTTATTTCTTAGACAAGTACAATCATTGTTAAAAATATAGCTTATAAATACACTATGTCATACTTCAGATTTCAACCTCCTATTAAGCTTCAACGGTAAAGCAATAAACCCAATTCTGAATTGTACTTAATGAGCAGAAACACCAAATGACATAGATCTGAAACTAAATCAGCAGCGGAAATAATTTATAACAACAAACAAAATCATACATTTGGCACCATAAATTCTGGGAAATGCCCCTTGAAGAATACACAGAAAAGAAATGACAACTTAAGGAGTAATTTCTTATTCAGCTCTAGGGAAAATCATAGATTTACAACGACAATTATATCAACATGAAATACACATACTTATCTCACTCTCCAACACAATATCCCTCTAGAAAACAGTGCCAAACTGTGTCCTAAACAAAATGCCTTGGCTATACGGCCTGTATGGCCCAGTATGGTCAGTAAACAACCACAAAATGCCTAGAAAATCGTGCCAGGGAGCTGCTGTATAGTATAGTCCCCTGCTGTATGACCAACATGTTGTACAGCCCTTCCTGTAGCAGCTGTACGGACAATATTTAATGTTGCAATATCTCTAGAGTTGCATGCCAATCCCTCTCCTAGGGATGCATGCCAATCTCCCTTGCTGCTGCCCTTCCCTCCTTTCTCTTGCTGTACGACCAACATTCACTGCTGTACGACCCTTCCTGTAGCAGTTGTACGGACAATATTTAATGCTGCAATATCTCTAGAGTTGCATGCCAATCCCTCTCCTAGAGATGTGTGCCAATCTCCCTTGCTGCTGCCCTTCCCTCCAAGCTAAGAAACCTCTCTTGGAAAATGTGACCCTTCACCTTCCCTCCGAGCTCTCCTCAAGATGTGCGCCCTCTCTCTCCTTCATGAGTTGCCTTTAAGCAATTTCAAAATGTAACTCTTCTAACCCTTGATCTCCTTTGAGTGACTCTTCACTTTCCCTTGAGATCAACAGTCACGACTTAATCATGCATTGAGGTCACGTAAGTCACTAAAGTGACCCATAACATCATAAAGTCACTTTTACATTTAAAAATTAAAAGATCCAACTTTATAAAATCACTTTATAAAGTTACTTTAAAAAACACATTATAAAGTCACTAGGGAGAAATGTGCTTAGTCACTTCCGCATGTTGGGAGTCACCTATGCAGAAGTACCTTCGAGCTACCAATTCTAACACTCCCTCTTAGCGAGAGAGGTACTTCTGGTATCACCACCAGAATCCGTATCCAACTCATCAGCTGCCATAGCTGCTCCTCCTGTGCTAAAAGTCTCTGCTCCCTCTGAATAGGAAGCCACTACTCCCACTGCACTGGAACCATCTGTTGCTACCTTTGCTGTTCCAGGAATTGAAGACATGCTCCTAGGAGACTGCACACTCTCCTGAGCATCTAACTGTGTCCACTCATGCCTATTGAGTCCTCTGAGAGTCTCGGAAGAGGATTGAGTCCCCGGTATCAATTCTCTCTCCCGTGTGTTGACCGCTGGGTTAGCACAGAGGTCAACTCATTTCATGAAGATTATCTATGTCGAAGACAGCAGGGTTCTACTGGGTGTTTTTAAACACCAGCACTTAAATTTTTGTAAACGGGATCTCCGCACCCCTGCGAGGGTTAAT